>PVKV010012732.1:50496-64436 GCA_004027835.1 Alouatta palliata | reverse complement strand
CAATTCTCCTGCCTCAGCCTCCCGAGTAGCTGGGACTACAGGCACGTGCCACCATGCCCGGCTAATTTTTGTATTTTTAGTAGAGACGGGGTTTCACCATGTTGACCAGGATGGTCTCGATCTCTTGACCTCGTGATCCACCCGCCTCGGCCTCCCAAAGTGCTGGGATTACAGGCGTGAGCCACCGCGCCCGGCCTTCTATTTCTTATCAGCTATTACCTCGGCCAAATTACTTAACCTCTCTGTAATTTATTTTCTTATCTCTAAAATTGGGAAAAATAATAACTATCTCATAGGGCTGAAATTAAATATATAAGTATATAATAAGTACTTAATAAATGTTGCTATTGATGCCATCACTGGTGGTAATGGTGGTGGTAAAGCTCAGTAGTAATTTCTCTTGCCTCAGAGTAAGCCACTCAATAAATTTCTGCATGAAATTGTTTTCTCTGTCTCTACCAGCTAAGAAATTGTTTTCAACAAACAGACCAGGCCGGACACGGTGGCTCACGCCGGTAATCCCAGCACTTTGGGAGGCTGAGGTGGGCAGATGATTTCAGGTCAGGTGTTCAAGACCAGCCTGGCCAACACAGTGAAACCCCGTCTCTACTAAAAGTACAAAAATTAGCTGGGCATGGTGGTGAGTGCCTGTAGTCCCAGCTACCCGGGAGGCTGAGGCAGGAGAATCACTTGAATCCAGAAGGCGGAGGTTGCAGTGAGCTGAGATGGCGCCACTGCACTCCAGCCTGGGCAACAGAGTGGTACTCTGTCTGAAAAAAAAAAAAAAAACTAGACCACTGGACTAAAAATGACTTGGTCAATATGAATTTATTTTCCCTACAGAAGAGGCTGGTGGTGCTGTTCTTAAATCAGTTTCACAGTTCATGATGTCAGGGCCCTGGGTCAGCCTTCCCAGGGTTCTCTGGGTATTTGCTCCTGGCCCCAGGATGGCCACGCAGCTGCACCAGATCTTACACCCTCTGCACACTAAGCAGGAAGGAAACAGGAATAGGCTTCATCAGTGGCCTCTCACCCATTATCAGGCAGGAAAATTGCTCTCAGACGGCTCCCTCCCTTCCCTGGCAGACTTGCCCTTAGGTCAACTTCTCGGACACAGGGTGCTCCCGGCAGAAAAGGAGTCTGGGAATTGAGCATGTGCAATTTTCAGCCACAACAGTGGGACGTGAGATCTGCCAGCCAGGAGGAAAGGTGAACCAAGGCTTGCCGCCTTATTTTAACGCTATTGTTCCTTTTCATTACCAACCAGATATATTGTTTCCAAAGGCTCATTTCAGAGACCTAGCCCAACATAAAATGTCCTACCTTAATCTCTATACAAATGTTCATTGTCAGAGGTAAACAAGTAAATAATCCTTCCTTCCTCCTGAATGCAGCAGAGCAGGGAATTGTCAGGCCATTTAGACATTTTTAACAACCCTAAAAAGAAAACTGGGGAGCCGTGAGCCAGATGGTCTCCCATGATCGTTTCTAACCTGATGACTCACTCTTCTGTCCCCTGTGTTTCAGAATTTCTTTTTCAGAAACTCCCCTGATCTCATCTCCCTGTTTTCCTCCTCTTCCATTAGATGGATCAAATGTCTTCCAAAATACTACCTTTCTCTCCTAGCAATACAACAGCAGGGAAAGGGTGGCAGAAACAGACACGAGGGCTTGAGTGTGGGGTGTGTTTGTGTGTGTGTGTGTGTGTGTGTGTGTGTAACGTAGATGGAGACGGAGATTTACCTTTTCACCCTGTTACCTTTCTTTCTTCCTTTTTTTTTTTTTTTTTGAGACAGAGTTTCACTCTTGTTGTCCAGGCTGGAGTGCAGTGGCGCAATCTCGGCTCACCGTAACCTCCGCCTCCAGGGTTCAAGCAATTCTCCTGCCTCAGCCTCCCGAGTAGCTGGGACTACAGGCACGTGCCACCATGCCCGGCTAATTTTTTTTTTCTGTTTTTAGTAGAGATGGAGTTTGTCCAGGTTGGTCAGGCTGGTCTCGAACCCCGACCTCAAGTGATTCACCCGCCTCGGCCTCCCAAAGTGCTGGGATTACAGGTGTGTAATCCCACTGAGACCGGCCCCCAAAATACTACAATACCTTTCTGATAATCACTAGGCTCAGCTCACTCTCCACTCTTCCCCACACCTCCCATCCTGGCCCAGTGAATTCCCTGTTCCCTACAACTGGCAAAAAAGAAAAGGGTAGGGGGCTAACAAGATCTCCAATCCCTGAAAAAGTAAAGCAGAAATGACCAGGGTTGGAAGCTCCCCTCTCTACAGCACAGTGGATAGCAGAGTAACAGCAAAACCCTCTTCCGCTTCCTGCCTTTCAAACGAAGCACGCTGAGGCACTCACCTAACCAGCTGCCCTGCATCTTGTTCCAGGAAGATAATAAGGATTTCCAAACACAGCACATGCCTCACGGAAAGCCAGTGTGGGCCTGCAAAGTGGAGATGAGTTGCAGAGGCTCAGTGTGGATGCCCCGTTGAAGAAATAGGATCAAAATCATTGTATACCAACTAAAACCATTATCAAATAAAATTCAGATGGGTTCAATGATGGGTCCCATGAGCATCAGATAAGGATGCCGAAGCTTATCAGCCACCTAAGAGAAAAAGTCCACTTTGTGGAAGGCGAAGCTCTAAGGCAGCAGCAGTGTGACAACCTCCAGGAAGACAGAGTGACTTTAGGAAGGTTTGGGGCTGATCGGACAAATGTAAGCTTTATGCTGAGGGATGGGGGTCTTCAGTTTTCAAAGACCCTTCACAAATGTGAACTGTCCACAACAGAGAACTAAGATGGGGTCACCTGGAACAATGTCTTGTAAAGAAGCATTGATAAAACTGGTTAGGAATGTTACCTGGTGGGGAGAGGCTTCAGGACGCAGGAGCACACCCTCGATCCCTGCCAGGAGCAGTGTAGTGGTTAAGTGCTCCATTCTTGGTTCCTACTTACAGAGCTGGAATTCTGCCTGTTGACTAAGAACTAAGATTCTTGTCCATCTGAGAGAACTACATGTGGTAGATAATCCATGCATATGTGGCCAGGCGCGGTGGCTCATGCCTGTAATCCCAGCACTTTGGGAGGCGGAGGCGGGCAGTTCATGAGGTCAGGAGATCGAGACCATCTTGGCCAACATGGTGAAACCCCGTCTCTACTGAAAATACAAAAATTAGCTGGGCGTGGTGGCAGGCACCTGTAATCTCAGCTACCCTGGAGGCTGAAGCAGGACAATCGCTTGAACCAGGAAGTTGGAGGTTGCAGTGAGCTAAGATTGTGCCACTGCACTCCAGCCTGACAAAAGAGGGAGGCTCCATCTCTAAATAAATAAACTGTTTGTTTATTTACAAACAAACCATGGTTAACAAACCATGCAAATGCATGGGACCTGCCCATAGGAACTGAGTTAGTTTCTGTTATTAAATTCCTCCCATCTTGATTTACATAATTTGGCAAGTTTCCAGAAGTGCCTGAGGCTGCGAAGAAGTGTTTCAGGGAGCTCCAGATTACATTTTCAGAAAAAAGTCACCTATCCTTTGTGGATTACATACTAAATAGGTGGTTCTCAAACCTCAATTTGAGAAATATTGTTAAAGCATTCCATTAAGGGATTATCCTATTAAAATTTAGAGAATTTGGCAGAATGAGGATTTGTAAAGGAATGCAACGTTCTGTGGAATAGTGGTGTCCCTAAAAACACTGAAGAAATGTAATGACAAGATCTCCTTGCATTTGTGAGCTGCCTATAGACATGAAGTGCTTACACATGTGCTGGTTTATTTACTGTCTGCTGAATTATCAGGAAATTCTACCTGCTGGAGATTGCTACCAGCCGACTGGAGTTGGTTTCTGGCTTTTGCTCTCTGTTCCTTACAGGGTTGGCTTGGAGAGTAACTTTGTCACTGTCCATTTTTGGGAGCTACTCCGTAGTCTGTTGCCATTTCCCAGTAACCTCCTTGGTCCCTGATGAGACAGGGCATAATTCACCTAACACCACTATCCCTGAATAGAGACTTTTAAACATTCTTGTCATGAATTTCTCAAGGGTGGTTTGCAAAACACCTGCATCAGGACCATTTTTGTTTGTTTGCTTACAAATGTAGACACACAGAGACATCCTGATTCCACCTCAGGGTAGTTAATCCAAATTGCAGGGCATGAGCACTGGAAACTCGCATTTTAACAAGCACCCCAGATGATCCTTGTGCACATTAACGATTAAGGACAATTGTTAATATGTTCTCATGTTTCAGGAGCACAATTAAACAGTTAAATCCTGCCAAGTTGGCTACTGGGCAAAAGGTAAATACATAAAATGCAGAAATACACAGAGGACCCAGAGGTATAGTCAGTTCCTGAGCCAGCAAATCACACACCACCCCACCACCGGAAACACTGAGTCGGGGCAGGTACAAAATTTAAGGGGGACCAAAAAACTCAGGGGCAAATAATGCTTAGAAATTATATTTTTATATATAAATATTATATTGTATTATATATTATTATATATAATATATATGTGTGTGTATATATGTATTTTTGAGACATATTCTCATTCTATCACTCAGGCTGGTGTGCAGTGGCATGATCTTGGCTCACTGCAACCTCTGTCTCCCAGTTCAAGTAATTCTCCTGCCTCAGCCTCCTGAGTAGCTGAGATTATAGCACCTGCCACCACGTCAGGCTAATTTTTGTATTTTTAGTAGAGACCGGTTTTCGCCAAGTTGGCCAGGCTGGTCTTGAACTCCTGACGTCAGGTGATCCACTTGCCTCAGCCTCCCAAAGTGCTGGGATTGCAGGCCTGAGCCACCACCTCTGGCCAGCACAATATTTTTAAAAGTCAAAATTAATGCAAAAATATTCATAATAAACAAAAGTATGAAAATTTTCAGTGAAGACAAGATCAGTATTACCCACATTTTCCTTTTCCTTCAGGCTCCAATATGGCACTCCCCAGCACTGCCAGGACAGCTCTTGGCGGTTCTGTCTGTGTGATAACGGGACCGTCCTCGGCCTGTCTCACCGTATCTAAAAGAGGAGCCTGCAACACAGGACTGTAAACCATCTTGTCCTCGTGTGGCAGTTCAGGGAGTTTAAAGTCATAATGCTTATTTGTATTACTTGGATACGTTGTTCTTTCCTTTGAAAATAAGTTAGGTGCCTGGCACAGTGGCTCACGCCTGTAATCCCAGCACTTTGGCAGTCCGAGGCAGGCGGATCACCAGGTCAGGAGTTCAAGACCAGCCTGGCCAACATGGTGAAACTCTGTCTCTACTAAAAATATAAAAATTAACCAGACATGGTGGTGTGCCTGTAATCCAGCTACTCAAGAGGCTGAGGCAGGAGAATCGTTTGAACGCAGGAGGCAGAGGTTGCAGTGGGCTGAGATGGTGTCACTGCACTCTAGCCTGGCAACAGTGAGACTCTGTCTCAAAAGAAAAAAAAAAAAAAAGAAAGAAAGAAAAAGAAAATAAAAGATTGAGTTCTGTGGTTCTTAACCAAACAGAATTTTATTCCAGTGACAGGATTAACTTGCTTAAGACATACAGGCTCATAAGAAACCTCCTATCCTGCTGATGCTCAGTTTAAGGGAGTCTCAGCAGCGATTGTGATGGCCAAATAGGCCCCTCTGTGGGGTGTCACTCTGCGTCAGATGCTGCTTTCTGATAGACATTTCTGGGTGTGTAAAATTTTAAATCCTTTATAAACATCAATGATTCGCATAATTGGTGTAATTACAGGTATCTAAAAAGCAGAAAATGCCTATGTAACAGCTGCCAATAGTTGGTTTCAGGGAACAAGCAGTCACTTGCGGAGAGCCAGGCTTGGGGTATAAACGCTCGGATACTACTACTTCCAGATGGACCAGCCTGAATCAGAGATGGCACGCAGATAGAGGAAGAGTGCTCCCTCCCCAGAAACCGAGCCACACCAGAGTCCGGGGGGAGCACGCTCTCTGAGGGTCTTCCCTGACTGCACCGTGAGGGTGCACAGGCCCATCATCCGCAGTGAGTTCAACTAGAGAGGAATCGTTTCAACCATGCTTTGTCAGCGTTATTTATTATTATTATTATTATTTTTGAGATTGAGTGTCCCTCTGTCATCCAGGCTGGAGTGCAGTGGCCCGATCTCGGCTCACTGCAACCTCCGCCTCCCGGGTTCAAGCGATTCTCCTACCTCAGCCTCCCAAGTAGCTGGGACCACAGGCGCACACCATGACACGTGCTAATTTTTGTATTTTTAGTAGAAATGGGGTTTCACTATGTGGTCCGGGATGGTCTGGATCTCTTGACCTCGTGATTCGCCCGCCTTGGCCTCCCAAAGTGCCGGGATTATAGGCGTGAGCCAGTGCACCCGGCCCTGTCAGTGTTATTTTTAAGGCCTCTATTAAAGGTAACAGAAATGGGCATACAATGGGCAGACCCTAGTTTACATATGTCTGTCTTCTTCTAAATGGGCACTGAGGAAATGAACATATTTTTAATTTCTCTACTCCTTAAATACGTGGGGCTGTTTTGTTCATCAAATGCTTGTGTTTATTGAGAAGTTCTTAAAGCCCATTTTGTTAGTGATAGGTACTTGAACTGCAAGCATTGCCCTGAGCACCCTCCTACTCTTTTAAAGAACAGGTGGATTTGGGTGGAGCAGGAGAAATGGAAACAATTTAGAGGAATCGACCCTCGGGCAGATTCCCAAGGCCTGCTACCAGTTAGCCTGCCAAAATGGCCACCAATTACCAAGCTACAGCTAAAGAGACCTCCTCCCACATTTCTTCAGTGAATGTTCTCACTTCATTTTGCTAAACTACCCATCCTTCTACAAATGAACAATCGGACTGAACTTAGCTACAATCTTCTTTATTGTCTTTATTTTTATTTTTTGGGACAGAGTCTTGCTCTGTCACCCTGGCTGGAGTGCAGTGGCAATCGGCTCACTATAACCTCCGCCTCCTGGGTTCAAGTGGTTCTCCTGCCTCGGCCTCCCGAGTAGCTGGGATTACAGGTGTGCGCCACCACACCCGGCAAATTTTTGTATTTTCAGTAGAGACGGAGTTTCACCATGTTGACCCAGATGTTCTCAACCTCCTGACCTTGTGATCTGCCCGCCTCGGCCTCCCAAAGTGCTGGGATTGCAGGCGTGAGCCACCGGGCAGGCCCAATCTTTTTTTAAAATGTGTATTTATGTAGTAGTAAATCTCCAATGTATTTAGCACTGCCTCTTCCAAAAACAGGCTTCTGGACCTACTTTTGCTGGGGAGGAATAAATCAGTGTGTTTTGAGACTACAGACATCCCAGGAATTTCAAATAAATTATTAAATGGTCCTCAGAGGACCATTTAATCAAAATGTTTCAGTCATATTGATGTTATACCACCCACTTAACAGCAGTCTTAAAGGGAAAAGACAGTGAGTTTTATTGTTTTATTATTTTTTTTTTTTGAGGGGACAGGGATTTTTATAATGATTTTGATAATAATAGTTAATTTTGGAGCATGAAGCAATATCCGGGACAGAAGTGGCCTGAACATTATCTTATGATGCTATGTTATGTGTGGGGGATTTGATAGGATCAATCCAAGGAGCTAGGTCAAATGGCCCTAAATTTTCATTTTTCTTTTTTTTTGGGGATGAAGTTTCGCTCTAGTTGCCCAGGCTGGAGTGCAATGGCGCAATCTCCGCTCACCAAAACCTCCGACTCCCGGGTTCAAGCGATTCTCCTGCCTCAGCCTCCCGAGAACTTGGCATTACAGGCATGCACCACCACGCCCGGCTAATTTTGTATTTTTAGTAGAGACGGGGTTTTTCCATGTTGGTCAGGCTGGTCTCAAACTCCTGACCTCCAGTGATCCGCTTGCCTCGGCCTCCCAAAGTGCTGGGATTACAGGCGTGAGCCACCGCGCCTGGCTAAATTTTCTTTGTCATCTAAAAAGTTCAAAATTCTGTGGTCAGTGTCTCTATGATCATATCCTAAAGCGGTGGGTTTTTTCTCCATTTATGAAGCAGAATCATTTATGTAAAACACACGAAAGAGGAAATGCTCTAGGTGGTGTTTATGTGTGGATTTTCTCGGAGATGTCTGACTAAGGGAGAGAGGAAGGGGTGGTGTATCTTGGTCTCTGTGATGACTGGGTTAGATTGGTCTCCCACAAAGCAGACCTAAACCTGTCTCCAAGTGTCTTTTGCCAGTTAGTCACAGGGATGTTCTGTTGTAGGACTCCCTCCTTAGTTCAGCTAAAAACAGGGTCCTTGTCACAAGACCAAGAAAGATTAGGCTCACAGACACTTTGAAGGGTAAGAAGAGGGGAATGCATTGGGCAAAAAGAAAAAAAAAAACTCAGCAAAGCGAGAGAGATGAACAGGCCCCCATTTTACACACTGAATTCCAGGTAACCACCAGAGAATGGCAGAGGCCAGGCTCCTCTCCCTCTGCAAATGGTGCAAACCTCTCCAGGCCCACCCTGTGCTCCTGGTGGGCAGGCCAGTCAGAGGTTCTCCAGGGACCTCTTTATTCTTTGCTGTCCCAGTTCCAACAGAATATAGAGTTATATGATCAGCATCACATACGAAACAAAAGAAAACAAAACAAAATGAAAGAATACCTTTTAACCTTGTGGTATCAGTGTATAACTTTCTAGTCTCCTTTAATTATTTTTTAAAAAGTTAATCCAGTTTTAAAATTTACTCTCAAACCTGACTTAAATCTCCTCTCACCAGGCACAATGGCTCATACCTGTAATCCCAACATTTTGGGAGGCCCAGGTGGGAGGACTGCTTGAGCTCAGGAGTTTGAGACCAGCCTGGGCAACATGGCAAGACACATTCTACACAAAAAAGACAAATATTTGTCCGGCAGGCTAATTGTTATCTGCAGTATTGTCTGCACAGTCTTGATGCTAAACTGGCAACTACTTACCCTGTTCTCTAGAGCTGCTGTGGATCCTAAACACTGCTTCTCCCAGAACTGCCGTGACATTTTCAGTTCCCTTGTAGCCTTGTGCTTTTAGGTAATAAAGCCCCAAGATTTCAGGTTACTTGAGTGATTCCATTCCTTGCAATCACGGAGCCCAGCAAAAAAAAAAAAAAAAAAAAAAAAAGGCTGGTAATGCAGAAATGGGAATCAGCCTGATGAGTTTTAATGGAAGAAGACAACGACCGAAGAGAGTTATCTCTGTTCTCATGTTTATTTTGGTGGAGCTAAAATCCCCACACTTTGTCACCATGTCAGTGTTAAGGCTATTTCTGTAATTATTCTCTTTTCTATTCATGTTATCAGACACTTGGGATAGAAACATCATCTCGGTATGATTTGCAGATGTATCTACTTACATACTAAAATAATCTATTCACCTTCTCTGAGACTAAAATGATTGTTTTGGCTGGGCGCGGTGGCTCACGCCTGTAATCCCAACACTTTGGGAGGTTGAGGTGGGTGGATCACGAGGTCGAGAGAGCGAGACCATCCTGGCCAACATGGTGAAACCCCGTCTCTACTAAAAATACAAAAATTAGCCAGGCATTTGGCACGTGCCTGTAGTCCCAGCTACTTGGGAGGCTGAGGCGGAAGAATCGCTTGAACCCAAGAGGCGGAGTTTGCAGTGAGCCGAGACTGCGCCACCGTGTTCCAGTCTGGCAACGGAGCAAGACTCCGTCTCAAAAAAAAGAAAGAAAGAAAGAAAAGAAAAAAGATTGTTTCAAAGTTTGGTTTAATTTTTAACCTGTGTTGAAAAGACATATCACTAGTTTTTCTCTCCTCAAACCGCTTTACTCGTAACCAGCTCGTGGGTGCGAAAACTGTCAAAAGCCTATGTCTGTAAGACTAATACCCAGCAACTTTCCACTTCTAGTAACTACTCAAGGAAAACTCTCACGTTTCAAAAGACATATATAAACATACATTGTTACAACAGTAACAACTAGAAATCTTCTTAATCAGTGTTCCCTTAATTTACTTGACATTCTTTGGGAGATACAGGAATTGCAAAGTACCCTTCACCTTCATCTTTTTCCCCTTATTATTATTATTTTTTCCTCCAGCTTTTGGACTCATTGGGTGCGCATCCAAAAAATTAAAACTGTGGCCAGGCGTGGTGCTCACGCCTGTAATGCCAGCACTTTGGGAGGCCGAGGCAGGCGGATCACGAGGTCAAGAGATTGAGACCATCCTGGCCAACACGGTGAAACACCGTCTCTACTAAAAAAATACAAAAATTAGCCGGGCATGGTTGCACGAGCCTGTAGTTCCAGCTACTCCGGAGGCTGAGGCGGAGAATCACTTGAACCCTGGAGGCGGAGATTGCAGTAAGCCGAGATAGTGCCAGAGGTTGCAGTGAGCTAAGATCGCACCACTGCACTCCAACCTGGTGACAGAGCAAGACTCTGTCTCAAAAAAACAAAACACACATACACACAAACAAAACAAAAAAAACCTGTTAGCAAATTTCCCAATGAATTTAGCACCACCTCTTTCAAAGACACGCTTTTGGACCACCCTCGGCCTAGGGAAGGAACAAAGTACAGTCTTTTCTCAGACTGCAGACAGCCCCACAATTTCCCAGGAACTTCTGATAAATTATTCAAAGCCTGAGAGGGATTGGCAAACGGGAGAGACGAAAGGCCCACATGGAAAGTATGGGGATGGGACGGGAGAAAGCAGGGGCAGAGGCTGAAGGTCAGGGCTTCCAGAAGAGACGATTTTCACAGGCTTAAGGTGTTGAGCTGAGGAAGTTAGGGTGGGGCTGGTAGCAAAGAAAGTAGCAATTAACCACACAGACAACAGGAGCTAACTGATCATTCAACAGGACCCTCCTGCATCGCTCATATAAAAGCAGTTACATGCATCGCACGCTTGGCCAACCATCGCCCTGCACTGCTGAGCATTCACTGCCTAGAGAGAGCCGATCTACTAAGGATAATAGACAGTGTTTTCACTTGTCTGTTGCCTTTCAGCTGCATGTTGTGTCAGGAAATAGCACATTCATTATGTGTTTAAAAACTATTCCAAAGAATTATGTATTTGGGAAAATATCTAAAGAAGCAAGTAAGTTAAGTAAATGATATTTCGTTTGTTAATGTCCTACCCTTTAAAAAAACACTCAAATGGAATACCCTTAGAATGTCTTATGTATGATGCAAAGCAGCTGTGTGTATTGGTGTACAAATGACTTACAACTTTGTCCTTAAACTAAAAATCTGCAGGGTAAAGGAAAGCCCTACAAGAAACTTCTTGCCAGGACATGCCTTAGGCCTGGCTTGTTGGGCGGTACTCCATAAACCAATTGTCCTGAATTGAAACTGTCGGAAGAAAGTAAAATGGGCTAAATTGATTATCACCTGTGTCCACAGACATACACACATACAGGTGCATTGTTAGCTACGGCCCAAACCAAAATGCAGCAGCCTCGTCACATAGCCCCCTGGGAAATACCGTTTAGTGATGTGAGAGTTTTTTTTTTCTTCTTCTTCTTCTTTTTAACATAGACAAGGAAAACAACACTTGCAGGAAACCATAAAACCCTTAAGTTAACTGTAGCCAACGGTCAATCAATCTCATTAGGATATAGTGGGTAGACGATAGCCCTCTCTATAAAGGCTGAGTGCGCTCTGAATAATTTCCAATTTTCTCACTTGCAGGAAGCTCTGCCAAGCAGAAGTTCCAGGCACTATATTTATATCATTTCTGCTCCCCTCTGCCTTGGATGTCTCTTCTTCCAAAAATCAGTCCCTGGGTTCATCTTTTAGCACACATTTGTTTAACTGGAATATATGTATTAACTTGGCTAATTACTTAAATTTACACTCTTTTTTTTTTTTTCTTTTTTTTTGAGATGAATTTTCACTCTTGTCGCCCAGCCTGGAGTACAATGGCGGGATCTCGGCTCACTGCAACCTCCGCCTCGCAGGTTCGAAGGATTCTCCTGCCTTGGCCTCCCGAGTAGCTAGGATTACAGGCATGTGTCACTACACTTGGCTAATTTTTTTGTATTTTTAGTGGAGACAAGAGTTCACCATGTTGGTCAGGCTTGTCTCGAACTCCTGAGCTCAGGTGATCCACCTGCCTCAGCCTCCCAAAGTGCTGGGATTAGAGGTGTGAGCCACCACCATGCCTGGCCTAAACTTACACTTTCAACTAGGATGGTGGGAGAGCACCCTTGGGAAAATGAACAGGGAGTCAGAGAGCTGAGGGAAGTGCAGGGACTGCTCATTTTTGCTAAGGGACCAAGCCTTGGGTAAAAACGGAGAAGACGTCTATTTAGAGAAATACGTTCTGGCTGATTCTAGGGCTCAGGAGATAGAGTTCCAATACCCTTTCTGGCACTTATGACCTTGTGACCTCAGATCAGTCACTGGGCCATTCTCAGCTCAGTTTCTCCGTTTTAAAACAATGAGGACGTCATAATCCCTTGCCTGCATACTTATTGGGAGAATATACTAAAAAATACAGTGAGGGTACTGATTGCCCAACTTCAGTGAGCACTGGAAATCTATGGGGGGCTCATTAAGGCCCCATCCCTACAGTCTCACTGTGGCTGGCAATCTGTTTAATCGCTATCCTTAACAAGACTCTCCAGGTAATTCTGAGCCTGGGGATTCATGTAGCAGAGTGAGAAGCATTGATTCAGATTCATTTTTCGAATTTAAAGCATCTTCTGTGTTGCTGCCACTGTGTTAGGCTTTACTTTTTTTTTTTTTTTTTTTTTTTGAGACGTTCTCAAGCTCTGTCGCCAGGCTGGAGTGCAATGGTGTGATTTTGGCTCACTGCAACCTCCGCCTCCCAGGTTCAAACCAGTCTTCTGCCTCAGTCTCCTGGGTAGCTGGGATTATAGGTACACGCCACCACACCCAACTAATTTTCGTGTTTTGGTAGAGACGGAGGTTTACCATGTTGGCCAGGATGGTCTCCATCTTCTGATCTGCCCTCCTCGGCCTCCCAAAATGTTGGGATTACAGGCGTGAGCCACCGCGCCTGGCCACATTAGCTTTTTAAAACTACCCATGAGGTCAGGATCTAGCACTCCAGGGGCCCATGTGGTAGGCCAGACATTACTACACATCCCACATGTGCCGCTTCACTCTGTTCTCACGACAGCTATCCACATCAGATAGCTCTTTCTTTTTTTTTTTTTGAGACGGAGTTTCGCTCTTGTTACCCAGGCTGGAGTGCAGTGGCGCGATCTCGGCTCACCGCAACCTCCGCCTCCTGGGTTCAAGCAGTTCTCCTGCCTCAGCCTCCCGAGTAGCTGGGACTACAGGCACTTGCCACCATGCCCAGCTAATTTTTTTTTGTATTTTTAGTAGAGACGGGGTTTCACCATGTTGACCAGGATGGTCTCGATCTCTTGACCTCGTGATCCACCCGCCTCGGCCTCCCAAAGTGCTGGGATTACAGGCGTGAGCCACCGCGCCCGGCCTAGCTTTAAAAAGTGGAAACCTAAAGAGGCTGAGAAATCTGTCCAAGGTCCTCCATCTTACTGGTCTCAGAGGCAGCATTCTAACCCAGGTTTTCAGGAAATCCAGCGCTAGTATTTACCACAGGCAGCATAAAATGCAAATACATGTTGGAAGCTCTTAGGGCCCCATGGAAACAATGTAAATGTTAAGTCAACAAATAAGAATTTAGCATTTATTATGTGAAAAGAAGCAGGGGGCCGGGCGCCGTGGCTCAAGCCTGTAATCCCAGCACTTTGGGAGGCCGAGGCGGGCGGATCACGAGGTCAAGAGATTGAGACCATCCTGGTCAACACGGTGAAACCCCGTCTCTACTAAAAATACAAAAATTAGCTGGGCATGGTGGCACGTGCCTGTAGTCCCAGCTACTTGGGAGGCTGAGGCAGGAGAATTGCTTGAACCCAGGAGGCGGAGGTTGCGGTGAGCCGAGATCGCGCCATTACACTCCAGCCTGGGTAACAAGAGCGAAACTCCGTCTCAAAAAAAAAAAAAAAA
>PVKV010012732.1:12079-50396 GCA_004027835.1 Alouatta palliata | reverse complement strand
AAAAAAAAAGAAAAGAAGCAGGGAAAGCAAATTGGGGAATACAAGAAGTGTTCAATGCCTAGTTCCTGTCCTTCAAGAATTCCAGTCTTTCAGGAAAGAGCAGTTTGGTTATATTGCAATTTGGAAGAACTGGAAAGGTGGGCTAAAACCCTTTTGTGCTGGGCCTTGAAGAGCAGCATGTGAATTCTGCACTTTATTCTGGGCACAGGGAATGGCGGAAGATACTTGGCAGAGCCTGACACACCATGCAGATGCCTGGATATGCTTTCTTCCCACCCCTCCACTTCAGCTTTGAAATGATGGTGAAAATCGAGAAATGCGTATGGAATGGGGCATGGTGGCTCACGCCTGTAATCTCAGGACTTTGGGAGGCCGAGGCGGGCAGATCACCTGAGGTCAGGAGTTCGAGACCAGCCTGACCAACATGGAGAAACGCTGTCTGTATTAAAAATACAAAATTAGGGCGTGGTGGTGCAGGCCTGTAAATCGCAGCTACTCGGGAGGCTGAGGGCAGGAGAATCGCTTGAAACCAGGAGGCGGAGGTTGTGGTGAGCTGAGATCGTGCCATTGCACTCCAGCCTGGGCAACAAGAGCGAAACTCTGTCTCAAAAAAAGAGAAATGCATCTGGAGATAGCATTGTCTAGAATGAATCAGAGTGGTAGGGGTAAGCCCTAGTGAATATGGGTTAGAGATGTATTTTGTAGGCCTTAAAGGAGGGGTGCCAGGGGAGGCACAAAACGAAAAACCACCAGAAAGAGAAACACAGCATACCAATCTTACACTCTGAGAAATCCAAATGGGTATAGAAAAAAAATCCAAAAATTTTTTTTCTTTTTTTAAACATTTGTATCTTCTCAAATACTTCCTTGGGATCCCTAAATGTGTTTTAGATTAATGACTGATCCATAGCATTCCCCAGACCATGTCTTCCAATTTGCTTGTACCCTACAAACACAGGAAACCCTGGGTAAACGGTGATGTCCATTTAACCCTTTGCTTTCTTACTTTCCTCCCTCAGAATCCCTTAGCTCCTCCCTTAGCTTCCCTAGTGCCCCCAAGAGCCTGGTAAACACAAACCCCAAAAGCCTTTCCAGGTGCTGGGCCCACCCACTCAGCTTACATGCTTTTTACTTGTTTTTCTTGGCACTTAAAAGGATTCAACTAGAAACTGACAAAACTTGCTTAAGTGTGTATCACTGATTCACATTTCTGATGCAGCACAGGGCTAGAACCAATTGTTCAACATTCTCAAAAGAAAATCTGAAACTTATTCTTTTCTATCGAACCAAATTATCTGTAAGAAAAAAATCATGCTAAATTGTTTGGTTTCTCAGGTTTACTATGCCTGTAGCACCTAACACGTAAGTATCCCTTATGAATGAGAACTGACTTAGAGGAAAGACATTGTACAAAAATGCTTCTTAGGTTTATCACCTGCCAGAAAGGACACACACATTTCAGCTTTTATCAAAATTCTTAAAGCAAGTATTTAAAGCATCTGCTTTTACATGGAGAATCAAGGGAAAAGAAACAGTTCTAGCAGGAGAAACCTGAAATAAAAAAATATTTCAAAAGTATCATTTAAAAAATGCATCATTTAGACTTCATTTATGTCATGGTATTGACACCTGGGATCTGAAAAAAGCTAAACAATCATATCACTGCGATGAAAATTAAACTTAAAAGCACTTTTCTAAAGAAGAGTTCTTTCTTTTACAAAGATCTTTGAAGAAACTTAAGATGCCATGTTGTTCTAAGGTCATTTTACGAAGTAGAATTCTAACTGCAGAACACAAATGCAATTAAAACTAAATACATGAGCACCATACATGAAAAAAATGTTGAAAACTGGTATCTTTAAGAGATGAGTTATATTGAAACAAAAGTTATATTGGTTTTGGGGGGTGGATTATTGCTTTTAATTGCACTACCACAAAACTCCCTTCAAAGATCTCTTTTTCTAGGTGTACCTTCCAAGATAATACTCCCTCATCTACAAGCAATCCAAATGATGATTTCCAAACACTCCTTATTAACCCCTCCTCTCCAGTGCTAAAAAACTCGAGGCATGTAAAAGACACTTTTAAAATTAACAGACATTTGGAAGTAAATATGGCTTTTGTTAGTTAATAGCAATGGTTAACTCTCAAAATAAACAGGAAATAGTGGCACTTAGCAAGTTGTATGTTCAAACCCAGTAGTAATGGGCCTTAAGAAATCTAAGGACTTTTCTTGCATAGTATCAATAATCCTGCCTGATTCTTAAAAAAAACATAATCTCCAGCAGCCAAAATCAGTGCTATTTTGAGAGAGGGGGCTTTCCTCTGAGCCCCCATGGAGCCAGCTTCTCCACTGTCTTCCTTATTGTTGCAGTTCTTACACTAACACCCGTGTTGGGCATCGCAGAAAATGGAGATTTTAGCACCACAGCAACCCTTCTGCTTGAGGAAAAAAAATGCATACACCTTTTGCATTTGATAATCGGTGAAAGCCTTCTCCTCTATAATCTGACAATTTAACAGCTTATTTGTCCTCAGCCCATGGAAACCAATTCTAGCCACTGCTAGAGGTAAGCACTGGCAAATCCAGGAGAAAGCAACTCTGGGAGGACTAGGTTCATCAAAAGATCAGCTAGCCAGTTTCATCTGTGAAGAATTCTGTCCACGTTGCTCCTCCCCCTCTTTTTCAGATTCCAAGACAAAGGGGGTTTTAAAACATGGCAAACTCAGAAAATTCCTAGAAAGCGTGTGTAGAGTGGACACATACTCATCTGATGCCATCATTTCAGGGTCAGGGGAAATCTAGCCAAAAGACATTTAACATTCCTCAATAAGGTGGCATTTGACAAGACTCCTCTGAGAACTTAACTTTTTTCAAAGCTAAGGCAGATTGTGTAGTGTCGAGATCCCGTAGGGCCCTTCCAATCTTAGGCATTGAGCATAATAATGACAAAAGTCAAGATTTAGGGTTCAGTTCCAGCTGATTTTATTTCCTTCTCAAAAAAAGTTATTTACAGAAGGTATATATCAACAATCTGACAGGCAGTGAACTTGACATGATTAGCTGGCATGATTTTTTCTTTTTTCCCCCCAAACATTGTTTTTGTGGCCTTGAATTTTAAGACAAATATTCTACACGGCATATTGCACAGGATGGATGGCAAAAAAAAGTTGAAAAACAAAAACCCTTAACGGAACTGCCTTAAAAAGGCAGACGTCCTAGTGCCTGTCATGTTATATTAAACATACATACACACAATCTTTTCGCTTATTATAATACAGACTTAAATGTACAAAGATGTTTTCCACTTTTTTCAATCTTTAAACACAACAGCTATAAACCTGAACACATATGCTATCATCATGCCATAAGACTAAAACAATTATATTTAGCGACAAGTAGAAAGGATTAAATAGTCAAATACAAGAATGAAAAACGCAGTACATAGTGTCGCGAACTCAAATCGGCATTTAGATAGATCCAGTGGTTTAAACGGCACGTTTTTGCTTATAAAAAAAGTGCAAAAAAGATGTGGTTTACAAGTTAAAGCTACAGAATCCCTTTTTGCTGTAAATGCACCAGTTTTAAAGCCTTTGGACAGAACAGTATTTCCTCTGAAACTTTTTCTTAAAAGCTTACAGTGTTTGCCTAGTTCTCCCCCCCTTTTTACAAGACGGGGGTCGAAGGGTGGACACTGGTGGCAGGTTAAGGGATACTGTCACTTTAAGAAGCCTGCAGATTGAAGTGTAAACATGGAGAAATTAGGGGCTGATTTTTTAAACTGTGTGAGATATTAACCAGCCGCCCTGTTATAAAATCAGGAAATCCAAACAGCGATTTACACCGATTAACACCCCCTTTATATATTTTTTACAAAAATACACTGAGAAAATAATCAAACGTTTTCATCTCTCTTGTCTTTTTTTGTTTTTTAAAAGTGTCAAAAGTCTACATTTAAATATAAAAAATTAAAAGTTAAAACTCTAGCCCTTCAGTGAAGGAGACGTAAAATGGCGTGGGTAACAACAACTACCAAAAAACCGAAAAAACAAAAAACAAAAACAAAAAAAAAAAACAAAAAAAGAAAAAAAGGAAAAGGAAGGAAGAAAGAAATGAAGTAAAAAGAAAGAAAAGCAAAAAAGGGACAAAAGAAAAAAATATTTGGCCAGTATAAATACGTCCACATATAAAATGGCATCTGATTACATTTACAAGGAAAAAGAAATACGAGGATGGAGCATCGGTGAAGGAAAAAAAGTCTTTTCATTTACACCTATAAGGAATAAACACACACACTGAGAAAAAATTTGGTCCTGAATTGTTTTTTTAAAGTCCAGCACAGATTTGAGTTGCGTTTGAATCCTTTAAAGAGTTAAGAATGAAAAAAAGCTGGTGATAATTTCGTTGTAGGAATCAAACATAGCGCCATCTATCTGCTTTTTATATTATCCTACACTATTTTAAAAACTGTTCAACAGTCTTATACAGAAATCTTTAAAAGATAGACAGGATAACATGCTATATTAACCCCACCAGTGAAATAATCCAACACCATCACGATTCCGATTAAGAGAAGAAAAAAACCCTTTTTTTTTCTTTTTTCTTTTTTTTTTTTTTCCGAAACCACTAGCTCTCCACTGACTGCCCCTGTACCACATCAAACAGTCTCCTCTGCTCCACGCCTCCGGGGTCTGGAAGTCTCACCTCACTGATTTCACGTAGAAAGAAGGCGGAGGCCCAGCAGCCACCGCCGCCTGCTCCCCAACGTGCAAATCCATTTCAGTTTGACCGTGAACCCCCTTCCAGTTCGTGTCCTTCTCCGCGCCCCCGCCCCTGGCCCCCGCTGCTGCGCTTCCAACGGGGTTCTCGGGTCATTTCCTAGCGCCGATCACTGGCTGGCCTCCTCCCCTCCACATCTCCTCCTCCGGCTGCAGAGGGGGCAGGGGGAAATGAAAGAGGGAAAAAAAAAAAAAAAAAAAAAAAGCCCCAAACGCGAATTCGCCTGCGTGGAGTCTCTCAGTCCCGGCGCTCCCCCAAAACATCAGCCATCGGCCAAATTCGTCACCCCGGAGCCTTCCATCTTCATCATCAGGCATTTTAAAAAAGGGGAGGAGGAGGCGCGCTGGTTTCTCCCCCTCCTTTCTTGACCAAGAAACAAAATAAAACAAAACCAAGGTGGTGATGTGGGAAAAGGGGAGATTCCTTCAGTCTCTAGAAAACTAACTCGGCTTCTTGCTGGGGGCGCAGACAAGTCCGGAAGCTCGTTGGAAGGGGAGGGGGTGTCTTCAAGCAAAGGGGAGGAAACTCGAAGTCGCTTTTTTTTTTTTTTTCCCATCAACAACAACATCAATAACAACAATCACAGGTCGCCCCTGTCTACCCTCCGCCTCCCCCGCGTCCCTCCGGCTGGGCAGGGTCGGTCCCCGGCCCGGGAAGGTGGGGGATGGGAGCGCGGGTCCAAAACGGCGCCGCGCTCCTCTCCGATGACGGGGACGCGGCAGAAGCCAGCCCTGCTCACTTTTTCTCTTCCTTTTTTTTTTTTTTTTCCCTTTTCTCTTTCAACTCTTCGTCTGTCCTTCCCGGTTTTTTTCTTTTTTTCTTTTTTTTTTTCTCCTCTCCGACCCCCCGGCCCTCCTCCTCCCTGCCCGCGCGCCCGTCAGTAGGTGAACACCAGGTTGGAGATGCTGGACTCCAGCCAGTCTCCCGAGATCATCTCGCTCACCTCGGGCGTGCAGTAGTCCGGGAACTCGAAGTGGGAGCCGGAGCCGGGCTCGAAGTTAAAATCCAGGTCCCGGTCCAGCGCCGACGACGAGCTGAAGCTGCCCAGGGACATGCTCTCAAAGTTTGAGCTGGGGTTCAGGTCGAGCAGGTCGTCTTCGAACTCGTCGTCGGAGGACGAGGAGCCCGAGGAGGAGGCCGAGGACGAGTGGGACGAGGCCGAGGAGGACGCGTGCGAGGGCGCGCTGGACGGGGCGGGCGAGGCGGCGCGCAGGCTGGCGTAGCCGCGGTGGTCGGCGGGCGAGCGGCCGGCGGCGGGCGACGAGGCGGCGCTGCTGCGGCCGCTCAGGCTCGGCGCGTCGGGCGAGCAGCCCGCGCCCCCCTCCTCGTACAGGCCCAGGGGGTCGCTGGGGTCGGCGCCCGCGCCCACGCCACCCACGGGCGACGCCGCCGCCGCGCCCAGGCCGCCGAACAGGTAGACGCGCTTCACCTTCTTCTCCGCCGGGTGCTTGCCCGGGGCCGCCAGCGCGGCGGAGGCCGAGGAGGCCGAGGCGCTGGGAGTCCGCACCTTGTACAGCGAGTGGTGGTCGGCGGCGGCCGCGGCGCCCAGGGGCAGCAGGGCGGCGGCCCCCGCCTGGTCGGCGGCGAAGGAGGAGGCGGCGGCGGCGTTCGCTGCTGCTTTCCCGCCGCCGCCGCCCGCCAGGATGAGCTTGGCGTGCGGTTTGCCGACCCCGCCGCCCGCGCCGCTCGCCGCTTTGGAGCCGCAGCTCTTCTTCTGCGCGGGTTTGGAGGTGGCGCCGCCGCCGCTCGCACCGCCGCCTCCTCCCCCCGCGTGGCCGCTCCCGCCGCCGCCGCCGCCGCCCCCGTGGCCGCCCCCGCCGCTGCCACCGACCTTGTCTCCCTTGTCCCCCGGCTTGGAGCCGGCGGCGGCTGAGGAGCCGGAGTTGGCGTTGCCGGACTTCACCTTCTTCCTGGGTCGGTACTTGTAGTCGGGGTAGTCAGCCATGTGCTTGAGGCGCAGCCGCTCCGCCTCTCGGATGAAAGGGATCTTGTCGCTGTCTTTGAGCAGCTTCCAGCGTTTGCCTAGCCGCTTGGAGATCTCGGCGTTGTGCATGTCGGGCGACTGCTCCATGATCTTGCGCCGCTCGATCTGCGACCACACCATGAAGGCGTTCATGGGCCGCTTGATGTGGCCGCTCGGGGTCTTGCACCAGCTCGGGTCGTCGGCCTTGCCGCCCGTGGACGCGGTGGAGCCGGGCGTGGGAGAGGAGGCGATGCCCAGCTCCAGGCCGGCGCCCGAGTCCGAGCTCTCGCCGGCCAGCAGCGCTTCCGTGTTCTCGGCATTGTTGGTTTGCTGCACCATGGCCCCGGCTCGGCGGGCGCCCACGCGCGCTCACACCCTCGCGGCGGCCGCGGCGCGATCGCCGGGCCCTCCCGGCTCCCCGGGCCAAGCACACGCCGAGCGGCGGCCGAACCGGCCCCTCAACTCCTCGCAGGGGCGGAGGAGCGCGAGCAGAGAAAAGTCCCCAAAGGATGCGGGGAAGGGGTTCTCCGCCTCTCGCAGAGGAGTTATAGTTCCCAGGCTGGAGAGTCTCTCACCGCGCTGCAGTTTGCTGTCTCTCGGCTGAGTCTGGAGACCGTGCCAAAGTAGAGAGGAGTTTCTCGAATGCTGGTTGCTGAAGCTTCCAATGCAAGTTTCTCGCGGCCTCCCAGGCAAGTCGTGTGTTTGTGTGTGTGTGTGTGTGTGTGTTTTTCCCCCTGAAGCAGTTGATTCCAGTTCACGAGCGCTCTCGGTAGCTCAGGAAAGCGACATAGTCTCTACCACTTAGTCCCTCTCCTACCATGCAAAGCAAAAAAGACTCTGGCTCCAGGACTCTCTGTGGGCGGAATCGGCGCTAAGGAGTTTGTGCAATTATTTTGTTGCAAGGTAGGAAGCCAAAAAGCCTGCATGCAACAGACTGGCATGAATAAATGTATGTTTCCCCCTCCCTTCTGCAAGAAGGGAGCTGGTAATGGCAAGAGTTCCTCCAGTGCAGACTCTTAAAAGAGCGTGCAAGAACTAGAGACCCGAGAGCGAGACAGGCCTCTTTCTCTCACACACGGTTTCTCTTGCTGCAGCTTAGAGCAGACCCCAATTCCGCCTCGCGCCTCTTTATCCTTTCACAGTCTCGGTTGCAGCCAATCAGCCGCTGTAACCAACGCTTCCTCATGCCAAGCACCTCCCCCGGGCTTCCCATTGGCTTGGAACCCGATGCAATAATAATCTCCGCGTGCAATGAGAAGCTCCAAATCTGACCTCATTCCAATTTACAGAGCAAACTTTTTAAAAGGGCTAGAAGTACAGCTGAGATTTCTGCTGCCTCTTTTTTCCTTTTGCTGTGTGTGTGTGTGTGTGTGTGTGTGTGTGTGCGCGCGCGCCCGCGCTCGCGGGTGTGTGTGTTTAGTGTGTGAAAGGGATGTTAATGCATGAAATTATTAAGGGGAGAGACGGAAATGTATTCTAACCATTATGTTAGATAACAAGGGGCTTGGAAGGGGGCGGGGTAAGGGTGAAATACTGTAAATGGAAGCTTTCTGCTTAAAAGCCAAGTGATTATTTTTATAGTTCTTTTCAGCATTGGAATAAAGAATCAGCCTCTCTGCAAAATCTGTTCCCCGGCTCTTTCTTAAAGCCAAAGCTGTAAAGGGGACGAGAAAGCCACAACAATAAATCAATGGATATTGAAAACCATTAAGAAAGTGGCACCTAGACACCTGTCATCACAATTATTTTAACAACTCTAGGTACAGCACAGATGTTGATGTATTGTGTAAATCCCTTCAGAACCGTTTTTGTGCTGTTTGTTGAAGGCAGGGAAGAGGACTCTGCAATAATTGCTTACTCTCTTAACCAAACAAGGGTCAACTATGGTTACTTAATGATTTAAACTCCCTGTAAATCCTGGATAGCCCAAACAGAGGCGCTTTCCCTTGAAACACATTAGGCAGTGCTCCATAATTACCTCAGTGGGCAAATTTCCAGAGTTTTGTATAGGATGATAATGGCATGTGTAAAGGATGGAAATTGGTTTTACTTTCTAAATATTTATTTTGCATGTCTTCAAAATTAAAGATTGCTTCACTGTCTATCCCTCTCCTCCTCCCAAAGCCATCTTCCTCCTTTCTTTCTTATATATTTCCTCCTATGTATTTGTAACTTGAATCGAAGGGAACGGAAAAACCAAGGCAAAGAGAAACCGTAGTGGAAGGAGGTGATAACTGGTAGCAGAAGAGAGTGGGGTCTCGGGATTCACAGTAGACCGGGCTGCTAATCCCTCTTACTGGTTTTGTAACCGTGGGGATGTGGCCAAGTCTCAGTTTTCCTCATCTGTTGTATGGGAGCACTAGGAGCTACTATATAGAGGCTTGTTGTAAAGGTTCAATGAATTTGTGACTACGAAGCACCTGATGTATTGTAAGCCCTCAATGAATGCTAGTATCTTGTTTTGTAATTCAGATGCCAGACACACACCTAGTAAAAGCTGCATGTTTTTCATGAGACTAGAACAGAAAGGCTACTGATGTAAAAGTAAAAAAGTAATCACAGGCCAGCGTGGCTCACACCTGTAATCTCAGCACTTTGGGAGGCTAAGGCAGGCGGATCACTTGAGGTCAGGAGTTCGAGACCAGCCTGGTCAACATGGTGAAACCCCATCTCTACTAAAAATACAAAAATAAAATAATTAGCTAGGCATGGATGCACATGCCTGTAATTCCAGCTACTCCAGAGGCTGAGGCAGGAGAATCGCTGGAACCCCGGAGATTGCAATTATCCACTGCACCCCAGTGTGGGTGATAGAGATTATAAAAAAAAGATAATCACAGATCACTGATGTGAACCATACAAGGACAAAAGTAGCAACCCTGCAATTCCATTGATTTTTTTTTTTTTTTTTTTTGAGACGGAGTTTCGCTCTTGTTACCTAGGCTGGAGTGCAATGGCGCGATCTCGGCTCAACGCAACCTCCGCCTCCTGGGTTCAAGCAATTCTCCGGCCTCAGCCTCCTGAGTAGCTGGGACTACAGACACGTGCCACCATGCCCAGCTAATTTTTGTATTTTTTTTAGTAGAGACGGTGTTTCACCATGTTGACCAGGATGGTCTCAATCTCTTGACCTCGTGATCCACCTGCCTCGGCCTCCCAAAGTGGTGGGATTACAGGCGTGAGCCACCACGCCCGGCCAATTCCATTGATTTTAAAAGAAAGGAACTTCATGGAGAATACTATGAAGAAGGCCGGGCGTGGTGGCTCACGCCTGTAATCCCAGCACTTTGGGAGCCCGAGGTAGGTGGATCACGAGGTCAGGAGTTTGAGACCATCCTGACCAACATGGTGAAACCCCATCTCTACTAAAAATACAAAAATTAGCCGGGTGTGGTGGTGCGCACCTGTAATCCCAGCTACTCGGGACGCTGAGGCAGGGGAATTGCTTGAACCCAGGATGCAGAGGTTGCAGTGAGCCAAGTTTCCAGCACTGTACTCCAGCCTGGGCAGCACAGTGAGACTGTCTGAGAACAAAAAAAAAAAAAAAAAAAAAAATACTATGAAGAATGTGGATGCCTAGGTATTCAAGAAAGATGCCTAGGTATTCAAAGAAAGGATGCCTAGGTATTCAAAATACACGTTAATTTGGCTACAGAAATTACTTGTTTTCCAGCATCTGAAAATTAGAATTATAGTAAAAATCAGCTTTCCTTAACACTATAGTAGGAAACTAATATTCTTCAGGTCAACCATACGTGGTTAGATAAGGCCAATCCCAAAATAATTAAGTCAGCTTTTGATTCAGATTAAACTAGTGCTGGGTAGTAAATTTCTATTTATCTTGTCACCCTTTTAAAGTATGTAGGCTGGCAATAGGCCCAGGTTGTCAGAATTAGAATTTTCCCGGAGAGAACACCCTAAGTAGCCATCTGACTGGATCTGGAAGGATCAACCACAAGCAAAATTGTTGTGGGTAAAAGCAAATAATTTTTGACCATTAGCTACTCGTATTATATATATTTTTTTCTTTAAAGAAGGAGAAACAAATCTTTTTAAAAAAAAAAAAAAGAAGTAAAAATATATATATATAAAAAAAAAGAAAAGAAACGAATAAAATTAAAAAAAATAAAAAATAAAAAATAAAAAAAAAAAGAAGAACCCAAACCAAAAACAACACAGGCAGCTTTTCTGCATAACAATATTGCTGTGTTATATACTCCATTTTCTCTGGTGTACACAGAAGCACATCCCTAAATGTTACCAATCTGACAAAAAATTATTTTGAGTGGGCTATATCTATAAAATCAATATTTTCACTAGGATAAAAAAATATATTTTGGGATTTGTACTAATGATTTGAGGGTGTAGCTAGTTTGATGATTCAGTCAAGTTGACTATCAATATTATTGATTATATTTCTAAGTCATTTATGCTTCCATCATCCAATATGATGGGAGAAGAGTAGAAGTTAGTCAAAGCAGTCATATATGTTTCTGCTTGAAGCACACAGATTTTTTAAAGGGTGTACTAGTCAGATATATTTCTGCTTAAAGCAAACAGATTTTTTAAAGGGTGTACTAAAACATAGCCACTGGTCTCATTCTTTTGTTACATGTATTTTCTGTATTTCAACAAATCCAACAAATTTTAAGACACACCATTATATTATATTACATTCCACCAAGGAAGAAAAACTGCCAATGACACTGTGATATTCCCCTACATGTAAGATGCCTCCTTATTTCAGGAGGGCTGAAATGAAGAGAAAAATTTCCTCTTCGACTTGATTAAATATGGTATCAGTAACTTCCATTGACTTTATAAGATTATTACTGTATATGTATTTCTATATTACAGAAGTGCTTAGACCTCTGAAGTAGATCTGTTCTAATGGGTTGGTTCTCTTAGAATTTAAGAAAACATACAACAGATGTCCTTTTATTAAAGTCATCTTTATGAGTATGTGCACACTGGAATGTATTGGACCTCTCAATACCAAATAACGAGAAAAGATTTCTGCCTTCTGATTCCCTTACTTCATATGCTCTGTAATAAGTTCTCCATTACTGATATTTTTTCCCCAATACCAGATATTTGGTGGCCCCTACTAAATCAGTACTCAGTGTTCCCTCTGCTGGCTTTGCAGTACATGAAGTCATTCTTTTTTTTTTTTTTTTGGAGACGGAGTTTCGCTCTTGTTACCCAGGCTGGAGTGCAATGGCGCGATCTCGGCTCATCGCAACCTCTGCCTCCTGGGTTCAAGCAATTCTCCTGCCTCAGCCTCCCAAGTAGCTGGAACTACAGGCACGTGCCACCATGCCCAGCTAATTTTTGTATTTTTAGTAGAGACGGGGTTTCACCATGTTGACCAGGATGGTCTCAATCTCTTGACCTCGTGATCCACCCGCCCGGCCTCCCAAAGTGCTGGGATTACAGGCGTGAGCCACCGCGCCCGGCCACATGAAGTCATTCTTAATGCTACTCTTTTAGCTGCATTAAGAGAAAGCCAGGATAATTTTGCAGGAAAAAATCCTGGTTTAGAATAATAAACTGTCTTTATTAGCAATGATGTTAGAGATTTCACATTTTAAATTATTTTATTTTATTCCCTTAAATAATGGAATTCCATTTGAGATGTAAGTGTAATATCTGCTAATGCATTTCTTCTGCTCTCACACACCTACACAACATAAAATCTCACATCCAGGCCGGGCACGGTGGCTCATGCCTGTAATCCTAGCACTTTGGGAGGCCGAGGTGGGTGGATCACGAGGTCAAGAGATCGAGACCATCCTGGCCAACATAGTGAAAACCTGTCTCTACTAAAAATACAAAAAATTTAGCTGGGCGTGGTGGCACGCGCCTGTGGTCCCAGCTACTCGGGAGGCTGAGGCAGAAGAATCGCTTGAACCCAGGAGACGGAGGTTGCAGTGAGCCGAAATTGCACCACTGCACTCTGGCCTGGTGACAGAGCAAGACTCTGTCTCAAAAAACAAAAACAAAACAAAAAAATCTCACATCCATACAATGGTATGGGCATAGATGAAATGAGATTCTATCCCACTGCTTAATATATTCCTTTGGCGTGGAGGGAGGGACCTGAATGGAAATTAGTTTAACAAATCTGGATTTGCACTGATTTGCAAGATTTTGCCTTACCTTGGTTATAGAAACCATGATTGTAGGAGCCAGTGAGACCTGACAAATATTCAGTTCAAATAAAATAAGCAGGAAAAACCGTATAGTTGTTATTTTTAGCTGACAAGGAAGAAGCCCTGGGAAATCTGATGTCATTGGCCTTGGTCAACTAAAAGGCGCCAGTTTTTTTGGTTCCACACTTCATGGAAAAGAAGCCTCCATACGAGGCTGATTTACTTCTCAGTCAAGTAGACAAACAGAACTTGCACTTCATCCTTTTGGACTGATGAAATTGGATTGTAACTGGGCTCAGCGTAGAATGGGGGTGGGGCGGGGGGTGGGGGGCGCGCATTGAAAAACAAAACGGAAATAATTCATATTTGCAAAATATCAAAACAGGATTCTGGGGTAAAAGAAACCTAGGATTTAATTCTACCCCTAGAATAAGCTAAGAATTAAGAAACCTGCATTTCTAACCATTTTCCTCTCATAACCAGGCTAGCACACAGTAGGCTTAAACTGTTCATGCCGGTGCCAACTCATTATTCCGTTCCTCTCGATTTTCTCATGAAAACAAGCAGAAGACGAATGTTTGCAGGGCCACGTAGATTGCAAACATGAACACAGGCTTGGAGCGAGGCAGAGGCCCGGCACCGGGGGAGGGAGCCCGGGTTTGTCTGCAGCCAGCCGGCTCCCAATCTGCGGAGAAGCAGCCGCCAGGTGGCATCGCTGAGCCTCCCTGCGCCCGCTAGGCGAGGTGGGAAATCGTGGGGAGTCAGACTTCTCTCCTTTCCCCCTTTCCTCCTCTCCTGAACCCCTACCATTCCCTAGCACTGTAGCTTTTCTTTAGTTAGAGGCTTAAACGCTCAATGAGTAATAGGGTATGTCGATGAATTCTGATCTTTTTTCGTAAATCAAAGTTTAGGGCAACCAGCCGCCGCCTCCTGCTCCCTTGTCTGGAGCTCCGGGTGACTGGGGATGCCTAGACCAGTCTCCTGTCTGGACCAGGTAACCCAGCTCGGGGCAATCATCAATTTCCGTGTCCCTGTCTTCTTGCTAAAGTGAATGCAGTTTCTCCAGCTTTGGAGAGCGGCTGCAGAGAAACGGCACACCTTACTTAAGGACGCTAGCGCAAAGGCCACCCCCTACTCCAAAAAAACAAAAAAAAAGCGGGGGGCTCCTTTGGGCAGAATGCCTCTCGGAGCGCAGCGACTGGGTCTCGCAGGCTCGGCGCCCCGCCGCCCCAAACTCGCCGAGGATTCACGGTGCTCAGCCTCGCTCCGCCGCGGTGGCCGAGCTTCGCCTTTCGCTTACAACTACAGGCAGGAAATAAATTGGAATCGACTCAGACTGTGCTTTCTGTAGGAAAGTCCTTCCTACTGTAAACATGTTTCAGGCGATCCTGTCAGCAGCATTTTAACACCCGTCTTCCGTTTAGGTTTTACGACCGGGAAGAGCAGAAGACATACGCGCGCGCGCGCACACACACACACACACACACACACACAAACGCGCGCACACGCACCCTCTCGGGCTCCCAGCCCTCCTTTGAATTTGCAACCTGTCGCGGCTGGTCGAGGGGGTCGTTTCCCGGGCGCTCGGCTCCTACGTCCCCCTACCCCCATCCCTTGGCCCTTGGAGATGCTGTCCAGTTCTGTCACTGACCAGAACTGACAGCCACTTGGCCTCCCGCTCTCTTGGGTGCACAGGACTCTTTTCTCTGGAAGACTAAGTGCTCTCCGTGAGCCTTGCTTGGATGGCACGGTGCGCGCTGTGCGCGTGGGACCCACTCCTCGGCTGGCACACGACCTTCGCACACCGGCTGGGCAGCCCCCCTCCACCCCCTCCCCGGACTCCGCAGACTGAGGCCCCATTGAGAGCCCAGCTGCCTCGTCTGTTTCAGAAGGGCAAAGCAGGCTGCGCGTGCACGGCGCGCGAGGTGTGGGGGGAAGGGCTGAGAGCGGCAGGAAGTCGACAATTGGTGGCACCCCAGTCATCAAGCGTCCCTTCTCCGCGGATCACCGAGGGGCCAACATGCATTGGCGCCTTCCCTCGATCCCTCGCTCGGGCATTACAGACTGGAGGGTGGGGGCTGAGTCTGCGAGGGCCACGGGGGCGCCCCAGGGTGCCAGGCACCCTTGTCAAGAGGCGCGCCCGACGCTCCAGATTCGGTCCCCAGCACCTGTAGGAGGCGGTTTCGGGTCTGGGAGAAGGGAACAGATGGCAGGTAGTTAACAGGGAGAGGCTGCGCCCTGGGCGCAGTTACGAGGAAGCCAAGCTCTGGCGGAAGGTCTCGGCTCGCTTTGTCCTCCTCGGATCCGCTGGTCTCTGCCTTTCCGCTGGCAGCCGCGGCAGTCAGGCCCCTGGCGCTAGCGTCCGGGTGGAGCTGCCTACTGGACCGGGGGTGGCGGGGCAGGGCGGGGGGCGGGAAACCACCCAGTGGCCCCAGTAGGCGATGTAGGTGGGACGCGCCCCACAGGTTTCCCACCCCGAACCCGGCAGCCAGTTGTAGCAATTACAGTTTTAGCCCGGTGGGGGAAAGCGGCTGATTGCGCTTTTGGAAAAACGCTTCAACCAGAGCAGCCCCGAGCCAGCGTTACAAGCCAGTTGACCTGCTTGCTATTGGAGGTTGCGCGAGGGCCGGATGGGGCGCGCGTCTGCCAGGGAGGGAAACCCGCTGGGGAGTGGGCAGAGGGAAGCAAGCAAAATGTCAGATAGCAGAAAGAGGGGAGGGGAGGAAGAAAGGCGCTTGATTGCAGAGGGGGGATGTGGGAAGGCACGGAGACCGCATTGGCTGCCAAGTGACGCGGGGTAGGAGGAGAGAGACGCTGCGTGGAGGGCAGCGAGTATAGGACGCACGACCCCCCACCCCCACCACCAGGCAGCTGATCTCTTTCCTCCCAGCCCGTCCCCTCCCATGCTCCCGCCGGAGTCAGACATCACACTTGGCGCAGACAGCGTTGGGGGAACTCACAAGGACGGGATGGGAGGGGTGGGGTGGGGCAGGGACCGTAGAACCCAGTGCCCCAGACCGCGCCTGGAGTGCAGTGCACCTGGCACCCGGGACTCGCCATCTGCTCCCAGCTACCGCCTCCCGGCGCAGGGTGTGGGCCTGGAGAAAGATAAGGGTATCGCGTGGGAGTGTATGGCTTAGCGTCAACTGCCGCAATGAACTCAGTCAATCAACATTTATGGTGCTCCTACTGTGTGCGGCGCTCAGCCTCGGCCCCCTCCAGCTGCTGAGCTCGGGAACTGCGCCATCTGTTCAGTTAACCAGCAAGCTAGAAAAAAATTCTGTGTATATGGTTGTAAGATAAGTTCAAAATTCTAACCATAATGTCTAAGTAAATTTGCCATGAAAGGAGGGTAATAGTTTGGGGATCTGGAGTAAGTGTTGGGTCTGGCAGTACAGAGGTTTTGTAATTTTTCACTGCTTCCTAAGGATGAAACTCCCATCCTTCCCGTCCCACATTCCAAGTTAAAAAAATAATTTAGTGACACTTTATCTGGCTATCACGGTTCAAAAATAACTGAAGGCTAGTATTTAAAACACTCAAACAACTCCTTAATTTCAAAAATATCTGCCTTAATATAACAAATATTTTGTAATATAACTTTAATTTCCTGAAATAAAATTTTAGATTATGTAACCTACTATATAATCTACTATAACCTGGATTATATAACCTACTACCAAACCACTGCCTGATTCTAACAAATATTTTGTAATATAACTTTACTCTCCTGAAATAAAATTTTGGATTATGTAACCTACTATGCACAAAATTAAAAAAAAAAAACCCATAACGTTCAAACTACAATATTAAAGGAGGAATACATAGTAATTTATAATATGACAATACACATTTCAAATATGCATGGTAGAACTGTATTTCACTAGAACAACCAAAATGTCCAAAAATTTAAAAATTCTCCCTAGGGAGTACTGCTGCCGAGGTATGATTAATACACTATGGGTGGCAGGCAAATGCTAAATAATGAGGATGCCTCTTGTATTCTGAGTTCTTAAATTTACAGTGGATGTGGTAGATTCTTGTAATAAAGCATCCTCCTAGTACGTATGCCTTTATGTGGACCTTTTTCTCACTGACTTTGGATTGGTCACTGAGTTGCTTTAGGAACTGGGGCATTAGTAAGCGTGAGACAGACAGACTCCACTAGTGCCCACGCATGGGCGTTTGTCCATTGAAACCATGAAACCATCATGTTGTGAACCTACTCCAGTGAGACCATGGGAACACCATGCTGTGAACTACCTTCAGCAGTCTACCCTACTGGAGGACTGAAGGCTCCATAGGGAAAACCAAGGCGCCCTGCCAAGGCCAGCATCCAGGCATGTGACGGAGACCATCTTGGACCCTCCAGTTCTGGTTGAGTTGTCAGATGACTGCAGCCACATGAGTGATTCCAGGTGGGTCCAACAGAAGAATCACTCAGATTGACAGCCCACAGAATTATGAGAACTAAGAAGTTGTTTTAAATCACTATGCTTTGGGTAGTTTGTTATGCCAGTAATAGAGGTCAGAGTTGTATTAATTATGATGCCATTTGATAGATATCAAAATATAAGTTCATGCAAGAGGGTAACTTTTTCTTAATGACTCTAGATCTTTATTAAAAATTCAGTCAATATTTTCATCAGTGCCCATCGTGGATATAGGAGTTAGCTAAAATTGAGTAACCCCATGGAAAAAGGCATTTCATGCAAATAGACACCAAAAGTGAGCAGGAGTACCTATTCTTACATCAGATAAAGCAAATTTAATTTTTAATTTATTACTATTTTTTGAGATGGAGTTTTGCTCTTGTTGCCCAGGCTGGAGTACAATGGCGTGAACTTGGCTCACTGCAACCCTTTGCCTCCCAGGTTCAAGTGATTCTCCTGCCTCAGCCTCCTGAGTAGCTGGAATTACAGGTGCCTGCTACCACACACAGCTAATTTTTGTATTTTTAACAGAGACATGGTTTCCCCATGTTGGCCAGGCTTATTTTGAACCCCTGACCTCAGGTAATTCACCTGTGTTGGCCTCCCAAAGTGCTAGGATTACAGGCGTGAGCCAACGTGCCCGCCCAAAACAAGCTTTTAAGCAACAGCAGTTAAAAAAGACAGAGGGATGTTATATAATAATAAAAGGCCTTGTCCAACAGGAGAATATCACAGTTCTGCATATATATGCACCTAACACTAGAGTTCCTAAATTATAAAATAATTACTACTAGACTAAGAAATGAGATAGAAAGTAACACAGTAATAGTGGCAGACTTCGATAACCCACTGACAACACTAGACAGAAAGTCAACAAAGAAAAAATGGATTTAAACTCTACCCTGAAACAAATGGACTTAACAGATATTTCCAGAACATTCTACCCAACAACAGCTTCATATTCATTCTGTTCATCAGTGCATGGACCTTTCTCCAAGACAGATCATATGATAGGCCACAAAAGAAAGCCTCAATAAATATAAGAAAATTGAAATTATATCAAGCAGTCTCTCAGACCACAGTAGAATAAAACTGGAAATCAACTCCAAAAGGAACCTTCAAAACCATGCAAATACATGGAAATTAAGTAACCTGCTCCTGAATGATCACTGATTCAATAATGAAATAAAGATGAAAACTAAAAAGTTCTTCTAACTGAACAACAATAGTGACACAACCTATTAAAACCTCTGAGATACAGCAAAGGGGGTGCTAAGAGGAACGTTCATAGCCCTAAATGCCTCCATCAAGAGGTCTGAAAGAGCACAAACAGATGATCGAAAGTCACACCTCAAGGAACTGGAGAAACAACAAACCCAAACCTAGCGGAAGAAAGAAAATGACCAAAATCAGAGCAGAACTAAATGAAGTTGAAACAAAAAAAAAATACAAAAGATAAACGAAACAAAAAGCTGATTATTCAAAAAGATAAATAAAATGGATAGACCATTAGCAAGATTAACCAAGAAAAGAAGAAAGAAAATCCAAATAAGCTAAATTAGAAATGAAATGGGGGCCAGTGTGGTGGCTCATGCTTGTAATCCCAGCACTCTGGGAGGCCAAGGCGGGCGGATCACCTGAGGTCAGGAGTTCGAGACCAGCCTGGCCAACATGGTGAAAACCCCTCTTTACTAAAAATACAAAAATTAGCCAGACATGGTGGCATGTGCCTGTAATCCCAGCTACTCGGGAGGCTGAGGCAGGAGAATCGCTTGAACCTGGGAGGCAGAGGTTGGAGTGAGCTGAGACTGTGCCACTGCACTCTAGTCTGGGCAACAGAGTGAGACTCTGTCTTAAAAAAAGAAAAAAGTAAAATAGGAGATATTACAACTGACAGCACAGAGATACAAAAGATCATTCAAAGCTACTGTGAACACCATTACACACATAAACCAGAAAACCTAGAGGAGATGCGTAAATTCCTGGAAAGATACAACTGTCCTAGCCTAAATCAGGAAGAATCAGATATCCTGGCCAGTCCAATAAGCAGCGAGATTGAAATGGTAATTTAAAAAAGTACCAACACAAAAAAAGTTCAGGATCAGATGGATTCACAGCTGAATTCTACCAGACATTCAAAGAAGAATTGGTATCAATCCTATTGACATTATTCCACAAGATAGAAAAAGAGGGAGTCCTCCCTAAATCATTTTATGAAGCCAGTATTACCCTAATAACAAAATCAGGAAAGGACAAAACCAAAAACAAAAACTATACTGTTTTTTTAAACATTCCAAAAAGTCATTATACATAAATACTTCTGCTTTTAAGAACAACGTGGTAATAACAGAAAGCTATTACAACTAGAAAAAAGACAGACTACATTAAAGATAGCAGAGACATATAGATACATATGAAACTGGGTGAAACAAATTCTAGAGGGAGAAATGTCTCCATTATATGAACTGAGATTGCTGGTGATTCTCGTGCCTGGGGCATTTTCTGAGTCTAGTCAGAGAGCAAGCAACTGTACTAAAGGGAAAAACAGAATTTTCTTATGGCCATTTGAGTCAGCATGGACAAACTGGAATCTACAAGATCATCAAATGAATAACTCTTTTCCTCACAGATTACTCATTGAATGATAGGGCAGTGTAGCAGACGGTAGGCTGAGTCACAAAGAAAGAGAGAAATCAACTGGAGGCCAAGTCGTGCTCAAGGCAAGGAAATACAAAACAAGAAAAACAAAATATCTCCCTTTCAAACATTTGCCAGATTTTGAACCTGGATGAAGAGATAATAAAGAGCTAAGCCCCATACCTCTGGCTCTGAAGGACAGAACTGTCAGTGGGGAGGAAACAGAGACAGAGAGAGACCTACCAGTCTCCCAGTAAATTGCCTACTGGTATGTCATGTCCCAAAAGGGGCTGGGCAAGAATGGAAGAATAAAATCTCCAGAAGTCTCTTGGTACTTAGGAGACAAAGTTCCATGGAGCAAGAAATCTGCAACATACATGAGAAGGTCTGGCCCTCAAGAAATTTGAAACTACATGTAAGCTGCATCTAACTAAAGGTACAAGCCAACCCCAGACTAATGCCATTCCTGGTTGGCTTCAAATGATCAGTCCTTCACCTGTCCACTTAACAGACAAAAGTACGAATTCTCTTTGGGTGGAGAAAGAGTAACAATTGCAATGTGTATAGTACTTTTATATACACGGCTCATCATACAATGTTATGTGATACGCAAAGAAGCAGGTAAATATACATCAAGAGAAAAAGTAGACAATAGAAGCAGACCTATAGATCATCCAGATATTAAAGTTCACAGACATGGACTTTATTATAATTATTTTTTAATAAAAGAAAATGTGGAAAAAGTAAATGAAAAGATGAAACATTTAAACAGAGAATCAGAGTCTTTAACAAAGGAACAAATAGATATTCTAGAAATGGAAAGTACACTATCTTTTTTTTGAGACAGAGTCTCCCTCTGTCATGGAGGCTGGAGTGCAGTGGTGCAATCTCAGCTCACTGCAACCTCCGCTTCCTGGGTTCAAGTGATTCTCCTGCCTGAGGTTACAGGTACCCACCATGGCGCCCAACTAATTTTTGTTTTTTAGTAGAGATGGCGTTTCACTATGTTAACCACGCTGTCCTTGAACTCCTTAGCTCAAATGATCTGTTTGCCTTGGCCTCACAAAGTGTTGGGATTATAGGCATGAACTACTGTGCCTAGCTGTATACTATCTTAAAGTAAGAGCTCATTGAATGGATTTTGCATAAAACTAAAAAAAGCAAAAGTCAGTGTCTTAGTCCATTTTGTATTGTACAACAGAATACCTGAGACTTGGTAATTTTTTTTTGAGACAGAGTCTCACTCTGTGGCCCAGGCTAGAGGGCAGTGGCGTGACCTTGGCTCATGGCAACCTCCGCCTTCTGGATTCAAGCGCTTCTCCCACCTAAGCCTCTGGAGTTGCTGGGATTACAAGCACCCACCACCACGCTCAGCTACTTTTTGTATTTTTGTGGAGATGAGGGTTTCACCATGTTGGCCAGGCTGGTCTTAAACTCCTGACTCAGGTGATCACCAACCTTAGCCTAGCAAAGTGCTGGGATTACAGGCATGTGCCACCACACCTGGCCAAGACTTGGTAATTTATAATCAAAAGAAATTTATTTCTCACAGCTCTGGAGGCTGGGAAGTCCAATATCAAACTGTTGGCATCTGGTGAGGCCTTTCTTCCTTTGTCATCCTGTAGTGAAAGACAGAAGGGCAAGAAAGCTAAAGAGAGAGTGACAGAGAGCCAAAGACCAAACTAAATCCCATGATAATGACATTAATCCGTTCATGAAGACAGAGGCTCTGTGACCTATTCACCTCTTTAAAATCTACCTCTCAGCACTGTTGGATCAGGCATTACATTTTTAACACATGACCATTGTGGAACACATTCAAACCGCAGCAGACAGGATTAGGAAATCTAAAAACAAGTCAGTTGAAAATATTCAAATATGAATACAGGGAGAAAATGGAGAAAATAAAACAGAGTGGAAAAGGTGTGTGGGATATAGATATATGATTTAACACTGTGTTACTGAAGTCCTATAAAGAGAAGACAGATCATGGGTCAGAAGCAACATGATGAGATACTCCCTGAGAATTTTACAAAATTGATGATAAATATCAATTTATAGGGCCAAGAAATTTAGTAAGCCCCAAGTAGCTTAAAAACAAGCAAGCACACAAACAAAAAAAACTCTTATTGAAAACCAACATCAAAGAGAAAATCCTTAAACCTGTCAGAAAAGGGGATGACAGATTATACTAAAAGAAAATATATAAGACTTGAGTAATTTTTTAACAGAAACTATGGAGATCAAACAACAACATATTGACACCTTTAAAGATCTGAAAGATAAAAAAGAAATGCTAACTCTAGAATTTGAATAATTGAAAATATCCGTCAAAAATGAAGGTTGGGCATGGTGGCTCACACTTGTAATCCCAGCACTTTGGGAGGCTGAGATGGGTGGATCACCTGAGGTCAGGAGTTTGAGACCATCTGGTCAACATGGTGAAATCCCATCTCTACTAAAAATACAAAAAAATTAGCTGGCTATGGTGGCATGTGCCTGTAATCCTAGCTACCGGGAAGCTGAGGCAAGAGAATAGCTTGAACCCAGGAGGTGGAGTTTGCAGTGAGCCGAGATCACGCTACTGCACTCCTACGTAGGGGACAGAGTGGGACTCCATTTCAAAACAAACAAACAAACAAAAAACAACAAAAAAGGTTAAAAACAAACAAAAGTTAAACAAGTAACAGTTAAGAGATTTTGTTTCTAGCTGACACATACCCCAAGAAAGATTGAAAGAAGTTCTTCAGGCTGGAGGAAATTAATATTAAATAGGAGCACAGAAGTACAGGAAGGAATGAAAAGCATAAGAAGGAATAAACACCTGGGTAAATATAAAAAGATACTGACTGTTTCAGGCAACCATGGTAACTAGGTCTTAGGGGGTTTATGCACAGAAGGAAAATACATGGCAACAATAGCACAAAGAATGGCAGGGATGTGAGTGGAGTTAAACGGCTGTAAGTTTCTTGTAGTGTTTGGGAAATAGACTATACTAAGTCAAGTATGCATTTGCACATTTTTAGGGGAGCCATTAAATCACAATAAAAAAAGATATAACTGGCTGGGCATGGTGGCTCACACCTGTAATACCAGCACTTTGGGAGGCAGAGGTAGGTGGATCGCCTGAGGTCAGGAGTTCTAGACCAGCCTGACCAACATGATGAAACTCAGTCAATACAAAAATTAGATGGGCATGGTGGTGGATGCCTGTAATCCCAGATACTCAGGAAGCTGAGGCAGGAGAATCACTTGAACCTGGGAGGTGGAGGTTGCAGTGAGCCAAGATCGTGCTATTGCACTTCCGCCTAGGTGACAGAGTGAGACTTTGTCTCAAAAAAAAAAAAAAAATTTTTTTTTTTTAAATATAACTAAAAATAGAGGGGATAAAACAAATTTAGAAGTAGGCAAGGAAGGCAGAATAAAGGAACAAAGCATAGGCAGGACAAATAAGCAAACAGCAAGATTATAGATTTATATGCAAACCACATCAATGACTATATTAAATATGAATGGACTAGACACTCCTATTAAAAGGCTAAGATTGCCAAATTGGCTTTTAGAAAGCCCCAACTATATGCTGTTTACAAGTCACATTTTAAATATAAGAATACAGACTAGTTAATAGGTTGCACTTTGTAAGGCCTAGGTGGGCAGATCACCTGAGCTCAGGAGCTTGAGACCAGCCTGGGCAACATGGGAAAACCCTGTCTCTACAAAGAATACAAAAATTAGCTGAGTATGATGGTGTGAGCCTGTACTCCCAGCTACTTGGTAGGCCAAGGTGGGAGGATGGCTTGAGCCTGGGAGGCAGAGGTTGCAGTGAGCTGAGATTGAGCTACTGCACTCCAGTCTGGGCGACAGAGCAAGACCCTGTCTCCAAATAAAAAACCAAAAACAAAAAACTGAAAAAATAAAAAATGAAAATAAATAGATAAGCTTATCCTATACAAACACCAAAAGGAAGCTGACGTGTCTATATTATAATTTAAATGGCTTTAAGATAAGAAATATTTCTAGAGGTAAAGAGACAGTTCATAATAACAAATGGGTCAAGAGGAAGATAATGAAAAATTTGTGTGCCCCAATAACATAACTTTAACATATAGAAAACAAACAAATGAACAAATGACAGAAGTAGAAAGATAAATGAATAAATATAAATTAAAGTAGAAGACTGTAACACTACTGAGTACCTGTGGTGGTCTGAATTTTTCTCCCTAAATTTTTTTTTTTTTTAATTCTTCAGCTAAGACAGCGAAAGAGGTGATGTATTGTATAGTTGTTACACTCGGCCACAAGTAAACACAGAAACAGACCAGAATGTCACAGGTCCAGGGCAAAGGAACAACATGGACAGTTTTGCTTATGAGCACAGTGACTCTCTGAGGTGATCAGTGATCAGATGGCAATGAAGTTCTAGATCCATTGAGACAAGCTCTAGACAGGCGCATGCCGCCTCACAACTTGAACCAGCATCCCCAGCCTCTGGCATTCCATGTTTCTGCCTCTGTGGCCTCCACGGTGCAGCAAGCTAGCGGTTTACTTGGACCTCTGCCTCATCTTTCTTCTTTTGTGCTTCAGCCTGCGCATTCGCTTCTTCCTCCGCTTGGCTCTCATGGTGCAGAGGTTTCCAAGAAAAGGGCGCTCAGGCTAAGAGACCTAAAATTCTTATGTGGAAACTTAATTTGCAATGTGATGGTATTGGGAAGTGGAGCCTTTGGGAGTTGACTGGATCGTGGAAGTTCTGCTGACATGAATGCGATTAGGGTCCTTGTGAAAGCATTGGAGAGGGTCAGAGAGTCTGTTTGCCCTTTCTTCCCCTTCTGCCATGCGAGGATGCACCAAGAAGCACTATCTATGAGACAGGGTGGGCCTTCGTCAGACATCGAATCTGTCGGTGCCTTGATATTGGACTTCCTAGCTTCCAGAACTGTGGAAGTAAACTTCTGTTATCTATGAATCACCCAGTCTAAGGTATTTTATTTTAGCATCACAAATGGTTTGATACAGTAACTAACAAGAAAACACCAGTAAGGATATAGAAGATATGAAAAACCCTGTCAATGAACTTGACCGAATTAACTTGGATACAGCAATATATCAATCACTGCAGATGCACAGTCCTTAAATCCTTATCAAAAGAGATTAAATTTTATGTCAAATCAAATTTCAGTAAGTTTCAAAAGACTGGTATTTCAGAGTGTATCTCTAGTGACAGCGGGATTAAACTGAAAATTAACAATGAAAAGGTAATCAGAATATCCCAAAATGTTGGAAAAGTGAGCCACATGCTTTAAATATTTTTGTTATTTATTTACTTAATTTTAGATACGGAGCATCACTATGTTACCTAGGCTGGAGAGCAATGGCTATGCACAGGTGCAATCATAGCTCACCGCAGCCTCCAGCTCCTGGGCTCAAGCAGTCCTTCTGCCTCAGCCTCCCAAGTAGGTGATTCTACAGGAGCATGCCACCACCCCCAGCCAGCAACATCCTTTTTTTTTTTTGAGACAGAGTTTCACCTTGTGACCCAGGCTGGAGTGCAGTAGCATGAACAGTGCACACTAAAGCCACAACTTCCCAGGCTGGAGCAGTCCTACCTCTCAGCCTCCCAAGTAGTTGGGACTATAGGCACATACCACCACACTCAGCTAATTTTTCTGTATCTTTTTGTAGAGATAGGGTTGCCCACATTGCCCAAGTTGGTCTTGAACTCCTGGGCTCAAGGGACCCACCTGCTTTGGCCTCGCAAAGTGCTGGGATTACAGGTGTGAGCCACCACACCCTGCCAGCAATGTATTTTTAAATAACCAACACTTGAAAGAAGAACTCACAGTGGAAACTAGTAATTATGTAGAACATATTGAAAATGACAATATGACATACCAAAATAGATACACTCATAGGAAAATTTATAGCTTCAATCGCATTGTGTTAAAAAATAAAATCAAAGATGTCTTGGATTCCAACTGAAGAAACTAGAAAGAGTAAATTAAACCCAAGGAAAGTATAAGGAAGAATGATTATAAAGAAAAGTGCAGAAATCAGTGAAATACAAAGCAGATGTGCTGAAAAATTTGCTTTTGAAAGTGAATACTGCCCCTCGCAAGACTGATCAAGAAAAAAAAAAAGCACAAATGACCAATATCATGAATGGAAAATGTGCAGCATACAGATTATACTGATATTAAAAAGACGAAAAATATAATAAACAGCTGTGTGCCAATCAATTAACAACTTGAAGGACATGGGAAAATTATTTGCAAAGCACAACTTACAAAAATTCATACGAAAAGGAAGAAAATCTGAATGATTCTATATTTATTAAAGTAATTAAATCTATAACGCAAAAACCCTCTCCCCAAGGAAACACGAGGCTCCAATGACTTCACTTGTGAATTTTCCACAAATTTAAGGCAAAAAAATGACACCAATTTTACAAGAAAAATTTCAAAAACCAGAGAAAGAGAAGCTGCTTTACAATTTATTTTATGATGCCACCTTGAACCCAGGAGGTGGAGGTTGCAGTGAGCTGAGATTGTGCCACTGCACTCCAGCCTGGGCGACAGAGCGAGACTCCGTTTCCAGCAACAACAACAACAGTATATAAAGGTATAATACATGACTAAGTAGGGTTTATTCCAGGAATGCAAGATTAGTTTACACTTAAGAATAATCAGTATAGGCCAGGAGCAGCGGCTCATGCCTGTAATCCCAGCACTTTGGGAGGCTGAGGCGGGCAGCTCACCTGAGGTCAGGAGTTCGAGACCAGCCTCGCCAACATGGCGAAACCTTGTCTCTACTAAAAAATACAAAAATTAGCCAAGTGTGGTGGTGCACGCCTGTAGTCCCAGCTACTCAAGAGGCTGAGGCAGGAGAATCGCTTGAACCCGGAGGCATGGGTTGCAATGAGTTGAGATCACGCCACTGCACTCCTACCTGGCAACAGAGTGAGACTCTGTCTTAAAAAAAAAAAATCAGTATAACACACCACATTAACAGAGTACGGAAGAAAAACCATATTATCATTTTGACAGCTTCATAGAAAGCATTTGATAAAATTCACATCCACTTAGGATGAAAACTTTTAGCAAACTAGGGGTAGAAGGGAACTTTCTCAATCTCATACTCCTAAAATTATGCATATGGTGGAATTTTGAACTCTTTTTGGTTGAAGTGGGAAATAATGCAACGCTGTCCACTCTTACCATTTTTATTCAGTTATTGTACTAGAGGCCCTAGCCAATATAATAGGGTGAAAAAGGATTAAAACATACAAAGATTAGAAAAAAGAAATGACATTACTTTTATTAAATGACATGCTTTTGTATATGGAAAATCCAAAAATCTATAAACTATTAACATTAATAAGTGAATTCAACATATTAAGGATGCAAAATCAGTTGTATGTTCAAGTACTAACAACGAACAAAACAAAGTATAAAAAAACATTTACAGTAGCATCAAAAATCATAAAATACATACAAATAAAGCTAATAAAGGAAGTAAAAAGCCTTTGTCCTGAAAACTACAGAAATTTTCTGAGACATTAAAAATATCTAAATTAGGCTGGGCGCACTGACTCACGCCTGTAGTCCCAGCACTTTGGGAGGCTGAGGCGGGCAGATCACCTGAGGTCAGGAGTTCAAGACCAGCCTCTCCAACATGGCGAAACCTCAACTCTACTAAAAATACAAAAATTAGCTGGGTGTGGTAGTGGGGGCCTATAATCCCAGCTATTCAGGAAACTGAGGTAGGAGAATTGCTTGAATCCAGGAGGCGGAGGTTGCAGTGAGCCAAGATCGCACCACTGCACTCCAGCCTGGGCGACAGAAAGACTCCGTCCCAAAAAAAAAAAACCAAACAAACAAAAACCTAAATTAAGAGGTGTATTGTGTTTTTAGGTTGGAAAACTCAATTTTATAAACATGTTTATGCCTCTGAGACTCATCTATAGATTCAGTGCAATTCCAAACAAAATTCCAGGATTTTTCGTATTGTTTTGTAGAAGTAACCAAGCTGATGATAAACTTAAGTAGAAATGCAGAGGACCTAAAATAGTTAAAAGAATCTTCAAAAAGAAAAACAATAATGGAGAATTTATTACACTCCCAGAGTTCAAGTATTATAGTAATTAATACAGTAATTAATGGTATTGATATAAGATTAGACCAATTATAGACCAAGTGAATAGAAAAGAGCATCAGAAATAGATTCACACCTAGAGAGTTAGTTGATTTATAATGAAGGCACCACTGGAATTTCGTGGCAAAGGATAGTGGGTTTATTTTTTCTACTAGTAAATGGTGCAGGGACAATTGTACGTTCACATGGAGAAAAAAAATGAACCTTGACCTCCATTTCAAGCCATATATAGAAAATAATTTATCATATGTTACAGACCTAAATGTGCAGAGAAAATATAAGAGGATATCTTTCTGATCTTGAAGTAGGCAAAGATTTCTTACAGAGGGCACACAAAAATACTAAGCATTGGCCGGACACAGTAGCTCACACCTGTAATCCCAGCGCTTTGGGAGGCCAAGATGGGTGGATCACTAGAGGCCAGGAGTTTAAGACCAGCCTGGCCAATATGGCAAAACCCCATCTCTACTAATAAAAATAGAAAAATTGGCCGGGCATGGTGGTGCATGCCTATAATCCCAGCTACTTGGGAGGCTGAGGCACAAGAGCTGCTTGAAGCCAGGAGGCAGAGGTTGCAGTGAGCCAAGATTGCACCACTGCATTCCAGCCTGGGCAACAGAGAGAGACTCTGTCTCAAAAAACAAACAAACAAACAAACAAACAAACAAAATCCCTAAGCAGTAAATAAACCAAATACTGGAAGAAGATATTCATAATACATATATCTGATTGAGTATTTATTTTTTCCTATTTAAAAAAATGAGGCAAAGACTTGAAAAGGCACCTCAAAAAGGGGCTATGCATATTGCCATTAATCTTATGAAAATATATGTATTAGGGAAATACAAAATAAAACCACATCAATATACCACTTGTAGACCCACAAGAATGACTAAAATTAAGAATAATGAAAGCAAGTGTTGGCACAGATGTAGAATATTTGGAATTCTCACACATTTGTTGGTCATGTACATTTATGCAACTGCTATAGAAAGCTGTGGCTACTTACTAGGCTAACAGGTCCAGCAACCTTGCCCCTAGATATATACTGAAAAGAAATAAGTGTATATATCCACTAAAAGGCACATACAAGAATGTTGGCTAGGCACGGTGGCTTATGCCTGTAAATTCAGCACTTTGGGAGGCTGAGGTGGGAGAATCACTTGAGCCCAGGAGTTTGAGACCATCCTCAGCAATACCTCATCTCTACACATAATTAAAAAAATTAGCCTGGTTGGGTGCAGTGGCTCATGCCTGTAATCCCAGCACTTTGGGAGGCTGAGGCGGATGGATCAGCTGAGGTCAGGAATTCGAGACCAGCCTGGCCAACATGGTGAAATCTTGTCTCTACTAAAAATAAAAAAATCAGCTGGGCATGGTGGCACATGCCTGTAATCCCAGCTACTTGGGAGCCTGAGGCAGGAGAATCACTTGAACCCAGGAGGCAGAGGTTGTGGTGAGCCAGGATTGTGCTACTGCACTCTGGTCTGGGTAACAGAGTGAGATCTGTCTCAAGAAAAAAAAATTAGCCTGGCATGGTGTTGGGTACCTGTGGTCTCAGCTATTCAGGAGGCTGGGGTGGGACAGCACCTGAAATGATTGTGCCACTGCACTCCAGCCTTGGTGACAGATTGAGAACCTGTTTCAACAAAAGGCAAACAAAAAATATTCATGCCCCGGCCAGGTGTGACGGCTCACACCTATAATTTCAACACTTTGGGAGGCCACGGCAGGCGGATCACAGGGTCAGGAGTTCAAGATGAGTCTGGACACTATGGTGAAACCCCCTCTCTATAAAAATACAAAAAGCTAGCCAGGCATGGTGGTCAGCACCTGTAGTCTCAGCTACTCGGGAGGCTGAGGCAGGAGACTCACTTGAACCCGGGAGGCAGAGGCTGTAGTGAGCCGAGATCACACCACTGCACTCCAGCCTGGGAGACAGAGAGAGACTCTGTTTAAAAAAAAAAAAAAAAAAAAAAAATTCATGCCCCAAATCCAGAAATAATCCAAATATCCATTAAAGGAAGAATGGATAAATATCTTGTGGTATTTTCAAACAGTGAAATGCTACATAGAAATAAAAGAACAGACATTATATTGGGTAAAAGAAGCTGTCACAAAAAAAGAATATGTGTTGTATTATTCCATTTATATGAAGTTCAAGGAGAGACAAATTTAATTGTTAGTCATAGCAGTTAGGGTAGTGGTTACCTGTCAGTGAAGGGTTAACTGGGAACGGCCATGAGACAACCTTCTAGAATACTTGAAATAGTCTATATTTACCTGAGTAATGCATGCATGGGTGTTTTTACACATAATAATTTATCAAACAGTACACTAAAGATTAGCGGTGTTTATGCCTTTATGCATACTTCAATAAAGAGATAAAAGCAAATCAGAGAACACAAAGATATTTAAAGGAAATTTACTATCCAGCACTTTAAAGCAGGAGTCAGCAAATGTTTTCTGTAAAGGGCTAGATGGTCATATTTTAAGCTTGCAGGCCATATTCTCTATCACAACTACTCAGCTTTACTGTCAACATGTACAAGCAGCATAGACAAGACATAAATGGATGAGCATGGCTGTGTTCTAATAAACTTTATTTTCAAAAGTAGGTAGTAGACCACATGTAGCTTGCAAGGAATAGCTTGCTGACCTCCTGCTTTTGAACATCACCAAGGATGTTGTTTCGTTTCAAATAAGTCATAAAATATAACTTTGTTTAAAATAAGTCATAAAATATGGTTTTTCTTTTGCAATATGAGGTGATTGTAGTAAGGTCTCTTCTAGCCCAAATATAGAGTGATTGCTTTAGGAGGACTTAAAATAGGCTGTGGCTTTGGTGGGTTTTTTTTTTGTTGTTGAGATAGAGTCTCACTCTGTTGCCCAGATTGGAGTGCAGTGGCGTGATCTCGGCTCACCGCAACCTCTGCCTCCCGGGCTCAAGCAAGTCTCCTGCCTGGGCCTCTGGAGTAGGTGGGCCTACAGGTACATGCCACCATGGTCGGCTAATTTTTGTATTGTTAGTAGAGATGGGGTTTCACCATGTTGGCCAGTCTGATCTGGAACTCCTAACCTTAAGGGATCTGCCTGCCTCAGTCTCCCAAAGTGCTGGATTACAGGTATGAGCCACTGCACCTGGCTTTTGGTTTTTGTTTTAGTAAAAACAAAAAGAGGTGCCAATAATCATATCAAAGCAGTTATAAAATACCTCTCCTGTCTTTCCTTTCTCTCTGTACTTTCTCCCTTCTCCCTACTAAATCAGAAACGAAATTTTCACTTAACATTAATTTAGCAAACATTTCTGGGACACTTATCATACAGAGAATACTGTTAGGAGCTGGTACATGGTGGAAACCAAATTAAGCATTCTTCCTGCTTTCAGGGAATTGTCTAACGAAAGAGTCAGAGATCGAAGCGATCTCTGACGGGGAGGTGGAGCAATACAGCCAAATAGTAAGCCTCCAGCAACCCTCCTCGCCCCACTCCCTGGAAGAACAACAAACTCAACAGCTATCCACAGAAAAAAGCACGTTTGAAAGAACTGAAAGTCAGAGAGGGATCACAGTACCTGGTTTTAACATCATATCAAAGAAAGAGGCACTGAAGACATCAGAAAAGACAGTCCTGGCTGGCCCGGTGGCTCACGCCTGTAATCCCAGCACTTTGGGAGGCCGAGGCGGGTGGATCACTTGAAATCAGAAGTTTGTAACCAGCCTGGCCAACATGATGAAACCCCGTCCCTACTAAAAATACAAAAAGTCGCTGGGCATGGTGGCGCATGCCTGTAATCCCAGCTACTGGGGAGGCTGAGGCAGGAGAATCTCTTGAATCTGGGAGGCGGAGGGTGCAGTGAGCCGAGATCCTGCCACTGCACTCCAGCCTGGGCAACAGAGTGAGACTCTGTCTCAAAAAAATAAAAAAACTCAGTCCTGAATTGCTGAGACCACCACTCCCCTATCCCCTAGCTGTAATCTGTGCACTTGAGGGCAAGAGAGCGCAACTGTTTTATGGGACTCTGCAATGGAACCCAGTCCTGTCCTGTCACAGCGGAAAGGAACATGGGCAAAACTCAGCCAGTGTCCACAGAGGGAGCATCTAGAGGAGCCCTAGCCAGAAGTGAATCGTCCATCCCAGTTGTTATAACCTGAGTTCTGGCAAGCCCTGCCTCTGTGGGCTAGAGGACTCTGGGATCCTAAACAAACTTGAAAGGGAGTCTAGGCCAGGTGCGGTGGCTCATGCCTGTAATCCCAGTAATTTGGGAGACCAAGGCGGGCGGATCACGAGGTCAGGAGTTCAAGACCAGCCAGGCCAACATGGTGAAACCCCGTCTCTACTAAAAATACAAAAATTAGCTGGGTGGTGGTATGCGCCTGTAATCCCAGTTACTTAGGAGGCTGAGGCAGGAGAATTGCTTGAACCAGGACCCGGGAGGCGGAAGTTGCAGGGAGCCCAGATCATGCCACTGCACCCCAGCCTGGGCTACAGAGCCAGACTCTGTCTCAAGAAAAGAAAAAAAAAAAAAAAGAAAAGAAAAGAGGAAAGAAAGGGAGTCTAGGCCACAAGGATTCAATTCCCAGGCAAGTCCTGGTGCTGTGCTGGGCTCTGAGCCAGTGGGCTTGGAGGGCATGCAACTTAGTGAGACATAAGCTGGGGTGTCGAAGGGAGTACTTCTGTCACACGCCCCCAGCCCTAGGCAGCATAGCTCGCAGCCCCTGGAGAGACCCCTTTCTTCTGCCTGAGCAGAGGAGAGGGGACATTAAAGTGCACTTTGTTTTGCAACTTGGATACCAGCTCAGCTAGAGTAGAATAAAAAAAAAACAAAACTGACATCAGGCAGAATCCTGAGGTCCCTATTCCAGGACCTAGCTCCCAGATGACATTTCTAGGGACACCCTGGGCCAGAAAGGAGCCTACTGTCTTGTAGGAGACACCCAGCCCTAGCAGAGCTCATCTCCTGCTGACTAAAGAGCCTTGGGCCCTGAGCCATTGGCAGCAACCTACAGATTTAATGCAATCCTAATAAAAATACCAATAACATTCTTCACAGAAAGAGAAAAAAATAACCCTAAAATTTGTGTGGAACAACAAAAGATTCAGAATAGCCAAGGCTATTCCAATTTAAAAGGACAAAACTGGAGGAGTCATATTACTTAACTTCAAATTATACTACAGAGCTGCAGTAACCAAAACAGCATAGTAGTGGCATAAAAACAGACACATAGATCACTAGAACAGAATGAAGAACCCAGAAATAAATCCATGCATCTACAGTGAACTCATTTTCGACAAAGATACCAAGAACATACATTTGGGAAAGGACAGTCTCTTTTGTAAGTGGTGCTGGGAAAACTGGATATCCATATGCAGAAGACTGAAACTAGACTCCTCTCTCTCACCATGAAGAAAAATCAAATAAAAATAGATTACAGACTTAAATCTAAGACCTCAAACTATGAACTATTAAAAGAAAACATTTGGGAAATTCTGCAGGACATTGCTCTAGGCAAAGATTTCTATATCCCACAAGTATAGGCAACCAAAACAAAAATGAACAAATGGGAACACATCAAGTTAACAAGCTTCTATATAGCAAAGGACACAATCAACAAAGTGAAGAGAAAACCTACAGAATAAAAGGAAGTATTTGCAAACTACCCATCTGACAAGGGATTAATAACCAGAATATTTAAGCAGTTCAAATAACTCAATAGGAAAAAATCTAACAATCCAATTAAAAAATAGGCAAAAGATCTCAATAGACATTTCTGAAAAGAAGGCATACACATGGCACACAGGTATATGAAAAGGTGCTCAACATCACTGATCATTAGAGAAATGCAAATCAAAACTGCAATGAGATATCATTTCACATGAGTTAAAATGGCTTTTATCCAAAAGAAAGAAAATTACAAATACCGGTGAGGATGTGGAGAAAAGGGAACCCTTGTACACTATTGGTGGGAATGTAAATTAGTGCACTCACTATGGAGAACAGTTTGGAGGTTCTTCAAAAACTAAAAATAAATTTACCATACAATCCAGCAATCCCACTGCTAGATATATACTCACATGAAAGGAAGTCAGTATATCAAAGAGATATCTGCAATCCCATGTTCATTACAGCACTATTCACAATAGCCATGAATGGGAAGCAACTTAAGTGTCCGTCAACAGATGAATGAGTAAAGAAGATGTGGTATATCTATACACAATGGAGTACTATTCAGCCATAAAAAGAATGAGGACTGAGGGGTATCCAAGATGGCTGATTAGGAGCAGCTGAGGATTGCAGCTCCCAATGAAAGCCTGGAGGGTGAGTGGACTCTGCATTTCCAGATGGATTTTTATTGCCCACAGACCAGGAGATTCCCAGGCAGACGAGTGCCATGGGTGCCAGTGCGGCTGGTTTGGCCGGCATGGTTGTTTTGGCTGATGCGGCTGTTTTGCCGGCACCCCGGCATGGCAGTTCTCCATACAAAATACACCGGTCCAGGTGCCTGTTTTAGCTGGCGATTGGAGCTCCTGGGAGACAGAGTTGCCCATTCAACTGATTAAAAAGGGAACTGAAACAGGGAGCCAGGCCAGGAGAGTCCCAGGCAAAAAAGCACCATGAATCTCAGTGCCACTGTTTCAGCTGGCGCAGTGGGTCACTGCACAGGAAATCACACAGATCCTGGTACCTTTTCCACAGGCGAATGGAACACCTGGGAGACAGAGTCGACCGTTCAACTAAAAAGAAAAAAAAAAAAAGGTTCTGAGGCAGGGAGCCACGTGATCAGGCTCAGCTGGTCCCACCCCCCCCAAAAAAACAGCAATCTGAAACGCTCTGGATTGAGAGTTTCACAGCAAGCACAGCTGAACGTGGGATGAGTCAGCTCTGTGGGGGAGGGGCGTCCACCATTACCAAGGCAGTCTACCACTACAGAGGTTGTTTGCCATTGCTGAGGCAGCCCGCCATTGCCGAGGCAGCCCGCCATTACAGAGAGAGTTTGCCATTATAGAGGTGGGCCGCCATTGCTGAGGCAGTTCTAACTACACCTGTATAAACAGGACTGCAGGGAACATCACACGGCAGCTGGGCAGAGGCCACAGAAACTCAGCAAAGCCTCTGCAGGCAGACAGTTACTAGGCTGCCTCCTCGCTGGGCAGGGCAGCCCTGAAAAAAGGCAGTAGCACAACAGAAACTCATAAATAAAGCCCTAACTCCCTGGGACAGAGCACCTAGGGAAAAAAAAAAAAAGGAGTTTATGAGTTCTGCTGCAGCAGACTTAAACGTATCTGCCCAGCAGCTCTGAATGAACAAAGGAGCTCACAGCTCAGCACTTGAGCTCCTATAAAGGACAGACTGTCTCCTCAAGGAGCTCTGTGACCCCCATATATCCAAAGAGTCACCTCATAAAGGAGAGCTCAGACTGACATCTGGTGGGTATCCCTCTGGGACAAAGATAGCAGAAGAAACTGGCAGCAACCCTTACTGTTCTGCAGCCGCTGCAGGTGATCCCCAGACAAGCAGGGCTCAGAGTGGACCTCAGCAGTCCTACAACAGAGAGGCCAGACTGTTCAAAGGAAAACTAAGAAACATAAATAACTTCATCATCAACAAACTAGACTCGGAGACCCCATCTGAAAGTCAACAACTACAAAGACGACGGTGGATAAATCCACAAAGATGGGAAGAAACCAGCGCAAAAAGGATGAAAACACCCGAAACCAGAACACCACTCCTCCTACAAGGGATCACAACTCCTCACCAGCAAGGGAACAAGGCTGGATGGAAAATGAGTGTGATGAAACGACAGAAACAGGCTTCAGAAGGTGGGTAATAAGAAACTTCTGTGAGCTAAAAGCACATGTTCTAACCCAATGCAAAGAAGTTAAGAACCTTGAAAAAAGATTTGATGAAATGCTAACGAGAATAACCAACTTAGAGAGGAATGTAAGTCAATTGATGGAGCTGAAAAACACAACACGAGAATTTCATGAAGCATACACACGTTTCAACAGCCGAATTGACCCAGCAGAAGAAAGGATATCAGAGGTCGACGATTAACTCAATGAAATAAAATGAGAGGGCAAGATTAGAGAAAAAAGAGTAAAAAGGAATGAACAAAGTCTCCAAGAAATATGGGACTATGTGAAAAGACCTAATCTACGTTTAATACGTGTACCTAAATATGATGGACAGAATGAATCCAAGCTGGAAAATACTCTTCAGCATATTATCCAGGAAAACTTCCCCAACCTAGCAAGGCAGGCCAATATTCAGGTCCAGGAAATACAGAGAACACCACAAAGATACTCCTCAAGAAGAGCAACCCCAAGGCACACAATCGTCAGATTCACCAGGGTTGAAAGGAAGGAGAAAATGCTAAGGGCAGCCAGAGAGAAAGGTCGGGTTACCCACAAAGGGAAACTCATCAGACTCACAGGAGATCTCTCAGCAGAAACCCTACAAGCCAGAAGAGAATGGGGGCCACTATTCAACATCCTTAAAGAAAAGAACTTTCAACCCAGAATTTCATATCCAGCCAAACTAAGATTCATAAGTGAAGGAAAAATAAAATCCTTTGCAAACAAGCAAGTACTCAGAGATTTCGTCACCACCAGGCTTGCTTTACAAGAGCTCCTGAAAGAGGCACTAAACATAGAAAGGAACAACCAGTATCAGCCACTCCAAAAACATACCAAATGGTAAAGAGCATCAATACAATGAAGAAACTGCATCAACTAACGGGCAAAACAGCCAGCTAGCATCAAAATGGCAGGATCAAATTCACACATAACAATATTAACCCTAAATGTAAATGGGCTAAATGCCCCAATCAAAAGACACAGGCTGGCAAACTGGATAAAAAGCCAAAACCCATCGGTGTGCTGTATCCAGGAAACCCATCTCACATGCAAGGATACACAAAGGCTCAAAATAAAGGGATGGAGGAAGATTTACCAAGCAAATGGAGAGCAAAAAAAAAAAAGCAGGAGTTGCAATTCTCATCTCAGATAAAACAGACTTTAAACCAACAAACATCAAAAGAGACAAAGAAGGACATTACATAATGGTAAAAGGATAAATGCAACAAGAAGAGCTAAAGATCCTAAATATATATGCACCCAATACAGGAGCACCCAGATACATAAGGCAAGTTCTTAATGACTTACAAAGAGACTTAGACTCCCACACAATAATAGTGGGAGACTTGAACACCCCATTGTCAATATTAGACAGATCAACAAGACAGAAAATTAACAAGGATACCCAGGACTTGAACTCAGACCTGGACCAAGCAAACCTAATAGACATTTACAGAACTCTCCACCCCAAATCCACAGAATATACATTCTTCTCAGCACCACATCACACCTACTCTAAAATTGACCACATAATTGGAAGTAAATCACTCCTCAGCAAATGCAAAAGAATGGAAATCATAACAAAGAGTCTCTCAGACCACAGTGCAATCAAGTTAGAACTCAGAATTCAGAAACTAACTCAGAACTGCACACCTTCATGGAAACTGAACAACTGGCTCTTGAATGTTGACTGGATAAACAATGAAATGAAGGCAGAAATAAAGATGTTCTTTGAAACCAACGAGAACGAAGACACAACATACCAGAATCTCTGGGACACAGTTAAAGCAGTCTCTAGAGGAAAATAAATAGCAATAAAAGCCCACATGAGAAGCAAGGAGAGATCTAAAATCGACACCCTATCGTCAAAGTTGAAAGAGCTAGAGGAGCAAGATAAAAAAAACTCAAAACCTAGCAGAAGACAAGAAATAACTAAGATCAGAGCAGAACTGAAGGAGATAGAGACACAAAAAGCCTTCAAAAAATCAATAAATCCAGGAGCTGGTTTTTCAAAAAGATCAACAAAATAGACAGACCACTAGCCAGATTAATAAAAAAGAAAAGAGAGAATAATCAAGTAGATGCAATAAAAAAATGATAAAGGGGATATCACCACAGATTCCACAGAAATGCAAACCATCATCAGAAATTATTACAAACAACTCTATGCACATCAACTAGTAAACCTGGAAGAAATGGATAAATTCCTGGACACTTGCATCCTCCCAAGCCTAAACCAGGAAGAAGTGGAAACCCTGAATAGACCAATAACAAGGTCTGAAGTTGAGGCAGCAATTAAGAGCCTACCACCCAAAAAAAGCCCAGGTCCAGATGGGTTCACAGCCGA
>PVKV010012732.1:0-11979 GCA_004027835.1 Alouatta palliata | reverse complement strand
AAAAGAGGGAATCATTCCCAAATCATTTTATGAGACCAACATCATCCTGATACCAAAACCCGGCAGAGACTCAGCAAGAAAAGAAAACTTCAGGCCAATATCCATGATGATCATAGATGCAAAAATCTTCAATAAAATACTGGCAAACCGATTGCAACAGCACATCAACCAATCATTCACCATGATCAAGTAGGCTTCATTCTGGTGATGCAAGGCTGGTTCAACATCCACAAGTCTATAAACGTAATTCACCACATAAACAGAACCAAAGACAAAAACCACATGATTATCTCAATGGATGCAGAGAAGGCCTTTGACAAAATTCAACAGTTTTTATGCTAAAAACCCTCAATAAACTAGGTATTGATGGAACGTATCTCAAAATAATAAAAGCTATTTACGACAAACCAACAGCCAGTATCATACTAAATGGGCAAGAACTGGAAGCATTCCCTTTGAAGTCTGGCACTAGACAAGGATGCCCTCTCTCACCACTCCTATTCAATATAGTATTGGAAGTTCTAGCTAGAGCAATCAGTCAAGAAAAAGAAATAAAGGGTATTCAGATAGGAAAGGAGGAAGTCAAATTGTCTCTATTTGCAGATGACATGATTGTATATCTAGAAGACTCCATGGTCTCAGCCCAAAATCTCCTGAAACTGATAAGCAACTTCAGCGAAGTCTCAGGATACAAAATCAATGTGCAAAAATCACAAGCATTCCTGTACACAAATAACAGACTTAAAGGGAGCCAAATCAAGAATGAACTGCCATTCACAATTGCTACAAAGAGAATAAAATACCTAGGAATACAACTAACAAGGAATGTAAAGGACCTCTTCAAGGAGAACTACAAACCACTGCTCAACGAAATAAGAGAGGACACAAACAGATGGAGAAACATTCCATGTTCATGGTTAGGAAGAATCAATATCGTGAAAATGGCCATACTGCCCAAAGTAATTTACAGATTCAACGCTATCCCCATCAAGCTACCAATGATCTTCTTCACAGAACTGGAAAAAACCACCTTAAGCTTCATATGAAACCAAAAGAGAGCCCGCATAGCCAAGTCAATTCTAAGCAAAAAGAACAAAGCTGGAGGCATGACACTACCGGACTTCAAACTATACTACAAGGCTACAGTGATCAAAACAGCATAGTACCGGTACCAAAACAGATATAGACCAATGGAACAGAACAGAGGCCTCGGAGGCAACACAACACATCTACAACCATCCGATCTTTGACAAACCTGACAAAACCAAGCAATGGGGAAAGGAGTCCCTGTTTAATAAATGGTGTTGGGAAAACTGGCTAGCCATGTGCAGAAAGCAGAAACTGGACACCTTCCTGACACCTTACACTAAAATTAACTCCAGATGGATTAAAGACTGAAACATAAGACCTAACACCATAAAAACCCTAGAAGAAAACCTAGGCAAAACCATTCAGGACATAGGCGTAGGCAAGAATTTCAGGACATAGGCGTAGGCAAGGACTTCATGACCAAAACACCAAAAGCATTGGCAACAAAAGCCAAAATAGACAAATGGGACCTAATCAAACTCCACAGCTTCTGCATGGCAAAAGAAACAGTCATTAGAGTGAATCGGCAACCAACAGAATGGGAAAAAATTTTTGCAGTCTACCCATCTGACAAAGGGCTGATATCCAGATTCTATAAAGAACTAAAACAGATTTACAAGAAAAAAACAAACAAGCCCATTCAAAAGTGGGCGAAGGATATGAACAGACACTTTACAAAAGAAGACATACACGAGGCCAACAAACACATAAAAAAAATGCTCATCATCACTGGTCATTAGAGAAATGCAAATCAAAACTACATTGAGATACCACCTCACGCCAGTTAGAATGGCGATCATTAAAAAATCTGGAGACAACAGATGCTGGAGAGGATGTAGAGAAATAGGAACACTTTTACACTGTTGGTGGGAGTGTAAATTAGTTGAACCATTGTGGAAGACAGTGTGGCAATTCCTCAAGGACCTAGAAATAGAAATTCCATTTGACCCAGCAATCCCATTACTGGGTATATATCCAAAGGACTATAAATCGTTCTACTATAAGGACACATGCACACGAATGTTCATTGCACACTGTTTACAATAGCAAATACCTGGAACCAACCCAAATGCCCATGGATGATAGACTGGACAGGGAAAATGTGGCACATATACACCATGGAATATTATGCAGCCATCAAAAATGATGAGTTCTTGTCCTTTGTAGGGACATGGATGAAGCTGGAAACCATCATTGTCAGCAAACTGACGGAAGAACAGAAAATCAAACACCACATGTTCTCACTCATAGGTGGGTGTCAAACAATGAGATTACTTGGACACAGGGAGGGGAGCATCACACACTGGGGTCTGCAGGGGGAAACAGGGGAAGGACAGCGGGGGTTGGGGATTTGGGGAGAGATAGCATGGGGAAAAATGCCAGATATAGGTGATGGGGAGGAAGGCAGCACATCACACTGCCATGTGTGTACCTATGCAAAAATCTTGCACGTTCTTCACATGTACCCCAAAACCTAAAATGCAATTAAAAAAAAAAAAAAAGAACGAGAACCTGTCACTTGCAACAATATGAATGGAGCTGGAGGACATTACGTTAAGTGAAATAAGCCAGGCACAGAAAGACAGATTTCATAAGTTCTCACTTACTGGTGAAAGCTAAAAATTAAAATAATTGAACTCAAGGAGATAGAGAGTAGAATGATGATTACCAGAGGCTACACAGGGTAGTGGGCAGGGCCGGAAGTGGGGATGGTTAGTGGGTACCTAAATTGATTTAGATAGAATGAATATGATCTAGTATTTGATAGCACAACAGAGTGACTAAACAATAATTTATTGTACATTTTAAAATAACTAAAAGAGTGTAACTGGATTGTTTGTAAAACAAAGGATAAAGAATTGAGGTGGTGGATACTCCATTTACCCTGATGTGATTATTATTCATGTATGCCTGTATTAAAATATCTCATTGCCCCTCAAATATATACATTTACTATGTACCCAGAAAAGTTAAAAATTAAAAAAGAAATTGAATGAATATGCATGAAAATGAGTAGCTATCTAAGTGTTACAAAGAAAAATAAATTGACACCTGAGAAGGAATAGATGAGGCATAATTTATAGCTGGGGTTGGTCAGAACAGACTTCTCTAAGTTGTCTAGGTGAAAATTGCTGGGAAATATGGGGAGAAAGGGAGGGCACACTGGGCTGAAGGAAGAGAATGTGCCAAAGCAGAAGAGAAAGGAAAGCTTGGCACCTGAATGTAGCAAGCAACAGAAAAAGTAGCCCAGATGAAACAACTGTGGCCAGAATACAGCAAGCCAGCAAAAAAGTAGCCCAGATGAAAATGGCGTCAGACCATCTAGGGTACTGGGTTATATTAAAGATTATGGATTTTTTTCTAAATACAGTGGGAAGCCATAGATTAATTTCAAATAGGCCAATGGCATACTGTGATGAACATTAAAAAAAAAATCACTTTAGGCACCATGTGAAGAACTATGGAGAGGGCAGTAAGATGCTAAGTAGAATCCTTTGAAGGTTACTGCCGTATTCCAGCCTAGAGATGATGGTCGTTTTAGAAGCAATGGAGGGAAGTGAATGGTTAGGTGATATATATTGGAGGTAGAATTCGTAGAGCTTAGTGATGAACTCTTAAAGGGATAGTGAGAGAAAGATTCGACTAGAGTGAGAAGCAGGAAATAATCATTTAGGAATGTGACTGACTGAGTTTACTAGAGATATATACTAGGTTGCCAGGCAATGTTTAGGTTGGAGATGTTGATTTTTCGATGATACCAATCAGGCCAGGCATGTGTTTCCTCCAGCTTGGTGTGAGAACAGAGAAGACAGATGGTTGTGTTCATTGAGGGTTGGAGTTTGGTGTATTTGACGGAGGGGAAAGAAGCGAGGTAATTAATGCAGTGTTTGCAAAGGAGTTATACCAAGGGACTTTAAGTACCTAAATAAACAGACACGTAAAGGCAAGTGGGGCTGATAGACGGAGAGAGAGCAATGGGTTGTGCACGGAAGTCTTAGTGAGATGGAAGATGGTGAAAGAATGATGGGCTTGGGTGAATCCACTGAAAACAACACAGCCTTGTTTCAGAAGTGGACGTCTGACTGTGCGAGTGTATAGGCTGCTGAGGTGGAGGGTTCTGTGAACTAACAGTGTAGTGTTTTGGATGGGTCATTCAGGAAACATTAACATTGCCTAAAATGATGACAGGAGGCAAGATGGACTGGAAGACCGCCAAGCAGGTGCTGAAATCTCAAATGAATGAAGAGAGGTGACAGCTGATGACAGCAATAAGGAGGAGGAGAGATTCAGCTGAATGGTATGAGTCTCAAAGGAGACAGAAGGAACCAGGTTTAGTGTCTGGAAGCAGGTAAACAGTGACCCAACTAGCAAACCTGAGGTGAGAAAAAGCAATCTTCACTTCAGAGGCAGGCAGGGGCACTGATCTTCTCAGACAGTGCTTGGGTCTCACTGAGGCAAAATCACGGAAGGAGCATGGGAGCAGAGATGGAGAATATTGGGAAGTTTGCTGAGTGCAGGTACAGGATTGCGTCACATGGAGTGATGGATATAGTAAGCGGGTTGGAACTGAGAGTTAAGATAAAAGACTTCTGGAGAGACTTCTATGTCTGGTGGAGGATTTGTTTCTAAAGGGCTTTTAGAAGAAGGTGGGCACTTGGACTAATACTGGTCTAAAGATGTTTTTTCTTATTTTACAAAAAATGTGATAACTTGGCTGGATGCAGTAGCTCACGCCTGTAACCCCAGCACTTTGGGAGGCTGAGGGGGGCAAATCATGAGGTCAAGAGATCCAGACCAGTCTGGCCAACATGGTGAAACCCCATCTCTACTAAAAATACAAAAATTAGCTGGGCGTGGTGGCAGATGCCTGTAGTCCCAGCTACCTGGGAGGCTGAGGCAGGAGAATCTCTTGAACCCACGAGGCAAAGGTTGCAGTGAGCCAAGATTGTACCACTGCACTCCAGCCCGGCGACAGAGGGAGACCATAAACTGGGTGGCTTACAAAAAACAGAAATTCATTTCTCACAGTTCTGGAGGCTGGGAAGTACAAGATTAAGATGCCAGCGGATTCAGTGTCTGCTGAGGGACTGTTTCCAGGTTCCTAGATGGTGCCTTCTCACTGTGTCCTCACTTGGTGGGAACGGGAAAGGCAACGGTCTGGGAGTTATCGTCTAAAGAAACTAATCCCGCTACTGAGAGCGGAGCCCTCACGACCTCCTCACCTCCCAGGAAACTATGTATTTACTGTTACATGCACCGATGGCCAAAACAGCGTGAGGATGAACAAACATGTCTAAGAGCACATTCATCAACATGCTGCTAGTTTACAACCTCCACTAAACATTGCGTTTTTAAAAATTGTGGTAAAAATACATAATCATAAAATTGACCATTTGCTATTATCTCAATGTTGGCATTCCCCCAAAATTCATATACTGAAACCTACTCACCAATGTGATGATGTTGGGAAGTGTGTGTAATAATAAATACATAGTTTCAAACATTCAAAAATCTGGAGATTTTGTTATGAAAATCCCTTTAAAAATCTGGGCTATCTAGAAACTATGAACCCACAGGGAGGACCAGCTGGTGCCGAGAGGCGCGTCCTCCCAATCCCTGGACGGAGCCAACACCGCCCACCACTCTTTCTTGCGTTCTTATCACCCTGGTGCTTGCTCTGCTGTTTTTCTTTTCAGAATTAATAGAACGGTGAAGCAATGGTATAGCCACATTTCTAGAAATATCAGAAAATGAAAGACTTAACAGGGCCTTGTGTTTCAAGAAAAGTGAGAGAAAACACATTTCTTGGCAGGAAGGAAGTTACATGTTTAATGTGTAAACAAAGTATGTCCCAAGAATATAATCTGGCCAGGTTATTTTTATTACCTGGCCAGCTCCTGAGGGTGGTGCATTTACCTCCCTGATTTATATAAACTCTTTATGACTTCAAGTTTTAAATAATTTATGTAAAGTAAAAAGCTAACAAAATTTCAAGGACATAGAACATCTCTAATCTTCATCAAGTCTTTGGCTAGGAAAAGTGCCCAGACTTTGAGCTTGCTGGGAAAAATGTGGGCTATCAATTAAGTGATCGATTAAAATATTGTCCTCAGTGTTTGTACGTAGAAAAAACAATGACACATTTTCTGTGTTGTGTGTGTGTGTGTGTGAAAGGGGTCACGTAGATCTGTGTGATTCATTGGCACATGGACTCATTGTTTGTGCCAAGTCAATCAGTAGAGATGGGAACATTAAATCATTGTATGTCAACATCACTGTGGAAAAAAAGATTCTAGTACACAGAACGGGCACGTCCTGTCACCAGAAACAGTGCACCGACTTCTTTTTGAAAGTAAAAATATAGTAAACACCAGATATCCTGGCACTATGATTTATTCTAATCTAAAATATCCTAACACTTCCAAATATTAAGAACTAAATTTTAGTTCTTTTCCTGTTGGATGACCTTACCTATGAACATCTTTGCTTGGTAATTACAATGTAGTGAATTACTGCATTGCTGGGTGACAGTTGAAAACAACAGCGGAATGCAAATGTCCAGTTTCTACTCAGAAATGGAGGAGTGGACCAGCATCCATCGACCCCTGTCTGGGGCATCTGTTGGTGCCCCGTGACTTTAGAAGATACCCATGACCCAGGCCAAGTCATGCACCAGCGTAGAGCTGCCTAACAAAGTGCCACAGACTGAGTGACATTACACAGTAGAAACCTATTCGGCTCTGGCTCTGGACGTTAGAAGTGTGAACTGTGGAGGTCAGCAGGGCCGAGCTGCCTCTGAAGGTTTTAGGGAAGACTCTGTTCCATGGCTTTCTCTTACTTCCGGCGTTGCCAGCAATCCCTGGCCTTCCTAAGCTCAAAAATGCATCACTCCAATCTCTGCCTCCACTGGCACACGGCATTCTCCCTGCGTGTTTTAAATTGTGTCCCTTTTCTTCTTTTAAAGACAGCAGTCATATTGGGTCAGGGCCCACCCAAATGCCCGCATCATAACTTGATTACGTCTGCAGAGATTCTATTTCCAAGTAAGGTTACAGGTCAGGACTTCCACACATCTTTTTTGTGGTTACAGTTCAACCCACCACAGAGTGACAGCACAGAGGGACAGATCATGATCCCTGAATCAAGTCTTTACTTAGACTCTGACCGAGCCACACCTGGTCTCAGCCGTGGCCACCTTGCTTTCTTCCCTGATTTTGGTTTTGGAGTCAGCTCCTGCTTTATCCTTCCTCCATGAGGGTCAATGTCCACTTTCATCAATGCACACAGGTTTCTGACTGTGAACAGTCGCCCCGTTAGCATGCTCTTTCCTTACTCCAAACACTGGAAATAGATCTTCTTGACTGGAACCTACAAAGCCATTCCTGTAAATCACTCCTATCGCTCACGCTCCTCCTGCCTCAATCTTCCCGAGCTGCACAGGTTTTCCATTGTCATCACTTCAGTCACCTCCCTGCAACTCTTGTCCGGCCACCCTTCCCTTTCACACACCTGTTGGAACCCAGCCTCGAATAAGTCCAGTTCTTTAGTCTGGGCTCATACCTGGGCAGCTGAGCACCGTGAGAGGAAATCACACATTTGTTTACCTAGTTAGCGTTTTCTGCATGGGCATTTCATTCCGTCCATAAGCTCCTTATATCTGTGACATCATAAATTTCCTCTCATCCACATCTTCCTCCTCAACTCTTAATTCATGGGGGAAATACACCTGTACCTTCTTAAACACATGGAGAAAACACACAGGTAACCTTCTTAACTTCAAGCCACCAAATCTACAAATTAACCTTACTATGCCCCCATAACATTTCAAAAGAAACAAAGTGGATCTAAGGTCTGAAACTACATCCCCTCATCTGTGGATTCAATCCCTTTCACCCTTCTAGAGATCTCTACGCCTATGAATTATTGTCTCCTGTATCTTCACCCTCCATCCCCCTCACTGGCTTTTTCCTATTTAAATCTGAGAAGTCTTTTCCATTTTCTATGAACAAACAATCTTTCCCTCTCCAAAACACCCTCCCTTATCCTGGTATTCACCTTCAGTTTGTATAACCATTATACTATGATTTTATATGGTATTTTACATGGATTTCCAGATTTGATTTTCTCCCTCAATTCCCATTTTCAGTTAAACTTCATGAGTTATCTCTATTAGCTGTCAGCAGTTAGACACATTGGTTCTTAGATTCAGCAGACTCTCAACCGTCTGCCGTGAGGTTCTTCAAGACCTGCTTGTTGCTGAATCCAGTAGCATATTTTCATCCTTTTTTCTTCCCTTTTCTGCAGCATGTGACAGTTTCTTACTCTCTACTTCCTGACACGTTCTCGTCTTGGCTTCTTGACACTCAGAACTTCTGGTTTCCTTCCTAATTCTCTGATGTGTCTGCTCATTCTTCATTGCAGGCACCTCTCCCTCTCTTGTGTGTTTTATTTTTATTGTTTTTTTTCTGAGACGGAGTCTCACTGTGTTGCCCAGGCTGGGGTGCAGTGGCGCAATCTCAGCTCAGTGCAACCTCTGCTTTCCAGGTTCAAGTGATACACGTGCCCGAGCTTCCCGACTAGCTGGGATTACAGACGTGTGCTACCACATCCGGCTAATTTTTGTATTTTTAGTAGAGACAAGGTTTCCCCATGTTAGCCAGGCTGGTCTCCAACTCCTGACCTCAGGTGATCCACCTGCCTTGACCTCCTAATGTGCTGGGATTACAGGCATGAACCAGTGAGCCTGGCCTGGTTTTTTTTTTTTTTTTTTAAGTGCAATTTCCATTTTATTTTTCTCCAGAGAAGAGTCCGCCTTCAGTCTTTAAGGACTTAGCTCCTTGCATGGGCTTTGGTGGGGACCGTGAGGCAGCACCCACAGGTCTAAATTGGGGTGGGAGTGTTGGTCCTTATGGGCTTCACAAGATCAGCCCCTGACTACTTTGCTGTGAATTGTACAACTCACACAGTAATGTAGCTTCACATCCAGCTTGGGAAGCACATAGGCATCGAAGATGCTCGCTTCAGAAATGTCCCTGACTGCTGTGGCCTCCACTGTTTCCAATGATGAATTTCTTAATGGCCTCGCCCTTGGGCACGCATCTGGCACAGTTCATGCAGTGAATAGGCTGCACGTGACCACGGCCCTTTTTGGCATGACCGTTGTTCCTTCTTCTGTCATCTTGGAGGCATGGACCGGAGAGAGCCTTTTTGTTTGTTTCTTTGGCTCTGTCACCTAGGCTGGAGGGCAGTGGCGTGATCTCGGCTCACTGCAGCCTCCACCTCCTGGCTTCAAGTGATTCTCTTGCCTCAGCCTCCTGAGTAGCTGGGACTACAGGCACCTGCCACCACGCCCAGCTAACTTTTGTATTTTTAGTAGAGATGGGATTTCACCATGTTGGTTAGACTGGTCTCAAACTCCTGACCTCGGGTGATCTGCCCACCTCAGCCTCCCAAAGTGCTGGGATTACAGCCACAAGCCACGGTGCCTGGCCTGCTTCAGAACACTAATATTGTTCACAGCAACGTTGGCTAATGGAGGCAACCCTTGACTAGATGCTTTTCCTTCTTCATTTCACTTTCCTACCAATATTCCCCGTTCTTTTTTTTCTGGAGACGGGGTCTCAGTCTGTCACCCAAGCTGGAGTGCAGTGGCCTGATGTTGGCTCATTGTAGCCTTGACTTCCCTGGCTCAGGTGATCCTCCTACCTGAGCCTCCTGAGTAGCTGGGATTACAAGCATGTGCCATCATGCCTGGCTAATTTTTTTATTTTTTCTAGAGATGGAGTCTCACTATGTTGCCCAGGCTGGTCTCGAACTCCTGGGCTCAGGCAATCCTCCTGCCTCAGCCTCCCAAAATGCTGGAATTACAGGGTGAGCCACTGCACCCGGCCCCTTTGGCTATCTTCGTTTCTCATTCTAAACAGTTTCCCGTAGGATTTCTGTCACTCCCATGAGTTTATCACGAATAATTTCTAAATCGATAGCTCTACTCAGATCACTCCAAAGGCTCACCTTCACACATCCAACTGTCTACTAGAAAATTCCACTTAGATGTTTCCCGCAAACGCCACAAATGCACCATGTCAAAAATCAAACGCATGACCTCTACTCCTCAGCCCCTTTCTGTCTTGCTTTAACTCCTGGGTTTCCCCCCTCAGTTAATCAATCTTCACTATATTTACCCAAACCAGAGACTGAGTGTCAGCCGAGGCAGTTGTCCTTTGGGTGTTCACCACGCCATTTTATTCCTGCCTGTTGCCAATGGCCTGTATTGGTATCTTTCTGGCCTAAGGACCTTTCAGATAGTAATAAAAGGCTGCTCTGGTTTGTGCAGAACAAGCTAGAAACGCTGAGGAAATAAAGCCATTGGCCAGTGGTTCGTAGGAATAGGTTTCTAAATGCCCCGGCTTCTCGCCCCCTTGGGTCGCACAACTGAGGCATTTGTTTGATCCCATTTCCCAGGACACCTCAGTGAAATATGCTCCAGGCGTTCACAGCAACGTTGGCTAATGGAGCCAACACTTAACTGGCTGCTTTTCCTTCTTCATTTCACTTTCCTACCAATATTCCCCATTCTTTTTTTTCTTCACTAGTATTTTTTTCTTTTTTTTTTAAATTGTACTTTAGGTTCTGGGGTACATGTGCAGATCATGCAGGATTGTTGCATAGGTACATACGTGGCAATGTGGTTTGCTGCCTCCATCCCCCCGTCACCTATATCTGGCATTTCTCCCCATGTTATCCCTCCCAACCTCCCCACCCCTTGCTGTCCCTCCCCTAGCCCCCCAACAGACTCCAGTGTGTGATGCTCCCCTCCCTGTGTCCATGTGTTCTCGTTGTTCAACACCCACCTATGAGTGAGAACATGCAGTGTTTGATTTTCTGTTCTTATGTCAGTTTGCTGAGAATGATGGTTTCTAGATTCATCCGTGTCCCTACAAAAGACACAAACTCATTTTTTGTGGCTGCATAGTATTTCCTGGTGTATATGTGCCACATTTTCCTTGTCCAGTCTATCATCCATGGGCATTTGGGCTGGTTCCAGGTCTTTGCTATTGTAAACAGTGCTGCAATGAACATACACGTGCATGTGTCTTTATAACAGAACGACTTATAATCCGTTGGGTATATACCCAGTAATGGGATTGCTAGGTCAAATGGAATTTCTACTTCTAGGTCCTTGAGGAGTCACCACACTGTGGTCCACAATGGTTGAACTAATTTACACTCCCACCAACAGTGTAAAAGGCTTCCTATTTCTCTACATCCTCTCCCCATTCTTTACAGATAAACTACTTGCATTTGAATTCCTGCCTTGAGGTCTGTTCCTGGAGAAAACCAAAGTAAGACATGATTCTTCTTTGCACTCTCTTCCTTTCTCTTTCTTCCAGTCAGTCACCAAGTTCTATTAATTCTACCTCGTAATTATCTGGAGGAGCTAGCCACTGGTCTTCAGTCCCTGCATTGCTGCTGCTTCTCCTGCCTGCCTACCTTCAATTCGTACCCCTTTGATCTTTTTGCTTTTTCCACTTAGAGACCATTGAAATATGCAAAGTTGACTATATTACCACTGTGCTTCTTAGGTCTCAATTTACATGTAACTTCCTGGGAGAAGCTTTCTTCAATTTTCCTTCAATTCTAGGTAACTATTAAAAGAATTAGCCCGTCATTTCCCTTTTAGAGCACCTCACACACTATACCGTGATTCTTGACTGGCGCTATTCCTGACTAGACTGTAACCCTTCTAAGAATAGGATTGGTGCTTTTCTCCCTTTCCCTTCCTATTTTGTTTTCCCATTTTCCCTTCCCATTTTCTTCCTTTCCCATTTTTTCCCCTTCTTATATTCCCTCCCCTTCCCATTTTCCTTTCCCTTCCCTCCCCCCTTCCCT
>PVKV010012731.1:9856-64336 GCA_004027835.1 Alouatta palliata | reverse complement strand
GCAAATAGAGACAATTTGACTTCCTCCTTTCCTATTTGAATACCCTTTATTTCTTTTTCTTGCCTGATTGCTCTGGCTAGAACTTCCAGTACTATATTGAATAGGAGTGGTGAGAGAGGACATCCTTGTCTAGTGCCAGATTTCAAAGGGAATGCTTCCAGTTTTTGCCCATTCAGTATGATATTGGCTGTTGGTTTGTTGTAAATAGCTTTTATCATTTTGAGATACGTTCCATCAATACCTAGTTTATTGAGGGTTTTTAGCATAAAGGGCTGTTGAATTTTGTCAAAGGCCTTCTCTGCATCTATTGAGATAATCATGTGGTTTTTGTCTTTGGTTCTGTTTATGTGGTGGATTATGTTTATAGATTTGCGTATGTTGAACCAGTCTTGCATCCCCCGGGATGAAGCCTACTTGATCATGGTGGATAAGCTTTTTGATGTGCTGTTGCAATCGGTTTGCCAGTATTTTATTGAAGATTTTTGCATCTATGTTCATCATGGATATTGGCCTGAAGTTTTCTTGCTGAGTCTCTGCCGGGTTTTGGTATCAGGATGATGTTGGTCTCATAAAATGATCTGGGAAGGATTCCCTCTTTCTGGATTGTTTGGAATAGTTTCAGAAGGAATGGTACCAGCTCCTCTTTGTATGTCTGGTAGAATTCGGCTGTGAACCCATCTGGACCTGGGCTTTTTTTGGTTGGTAGGCTCTTAATTGCTGCCTCAACTTCAGACCTTGTTATTGGTCTATTCAGGGTTTCGACTTCTTCCTGGTTTAGGCTCCTCCTGTCCTTTTTCAATCAATCCCCACCCATAGAGACAACTGCTGTTCTGATTTCCAGCACCCTAAGTTAGTTTTGCCTGTTCTTAAGCTTCATATAAATAGGATCCTATATTGGTACGCACTCATGGCCAGCATTATTCATATGCCTGTGAGTCTCATCCAACTTTTAGAGGATGCTTCCCCCTTCCCTCTTCTACTCTGACAACTTCTTTTCTGCTTTGCACTTATAACCGCAGGTAGCATAACATAATGGAAAGAGGGGGGACAGGCTTATGCATAGGAAGGCCAGTTTAAATCCCGGTTTTACTTCTCGTAGGAGAGACTTTAGGTGAGTCACTGAACTTCATCTGTTCCATCAGGATGATAATCAAACTAGATTCTTATGAATCAGTGATATAAGTCATGTGAAGCGCATGGCACACAGTAGATGCTCAATGAAATTAGCTTCTTCCCTCCCCCGTCTGGATTCCAGAGAGAAATTAGCTTTTCTGAGCCAGGACAGACAAAGCACAGATGCTGGCTAGATGGAGTGATAAAGAAAATTCATGTAAATGTACACCTCCCTCCTACATCCCTGCTTCTCATTTCCCTGACTTCTCCCCTGTATAAATGGAGCTCCCGTGGGGACTGGAGGTGAAGCAGCCCCTCCTTGCAAAGTCCATCTCTTGAGAAACCCGGACAATGACCTCAGGCTGCATTCCACTTGGCCAGAAGGCCTAAAGTCAACACTTTTAAGAGAAGGAAATTGTAAATAAATAAAAAGTTCAAACATCTTCTCCTTCTCTCTCTGTGTCACTTGTCGTCACAGGCCACCCTTGTTAAAAGCAGTCTTCTTTTTTATTTGTATAATCCATGAACACATGTTTACATGCCCAACACCAGAAGACAAGGGACAGGGAAAACACAGCCCCTGACCTCGTGGAACTCACAGTGGAGAAGGAGTGAACATTTCCTTTGTGATAAACCATCTTTCCCTTCAACATTTAAGAACTTCTGGGGCGAGAAGGCCTGGGGCCAGGGAGCTGCCTAGACCTTCCTTTATTCCTCAGTGATGGAAGAGAAAGAAATGAAAGTGGGGTAAAGAGTGGAGGACAAAGGGGCTTATTTATCAGGGGTGGAAGAGGCCAGGGAGAGGAGAACGAGTGAAGAGGCCAGGCAAGAGAGCAGAGAGGCCTGCCCGGAGCAGGAGCCTGGGGACCTGGCCGCAGACTCGCCCAGCACCAATTCCACAGGCCACACATCAGCCGCAGCAAATCATGGCTCAGGCAGGAAAAGGGGAGGACGCACAGGACCCCCATGGGACTCAGCCCAAAAAAGTGCTGGCTGTTCCCACCAGCCCCCAGAGGAAGCTGTGTGGGGTCCCCTAATCCTCTTCTTCCTGGTGGAGGACCAGAAAGAGCTACTCTTCACTTTCCAGAGGACACAGCTGTCCGAGGCCCCCTCCCTGGAAGCTGGAGATTTGAATGAAAAAAGGAGGAAACAGAAAGAAAAGAAGCCCCCAGAGCAGGCCCTGACACGCCCCCCAGCTTCCCAGCACCCCACTGAGTGGCCTCAGCCTGCCCCATCCACCCATGTGGGGCTCTGTGGCCTGGGGGGGGCAGTGAGATCCGGTTTGTTGTTTTAAATGTCCTCTTGAGCCATATTTCTTCATCTTAGGTGCTGTTCTTGGAGTGACCGTCCTTAAGCAGCATCCCCCAGCTTCCCCCAGGAAGACAAAAGCCACTGGAGTGGCTGACGTGTGGGGTTTGCCCAGGACTGTCCTGTCTTGAGCACGGAAACCCCATGTCCTGGAACCGCTGGGTCCTAGGTCACTCCGGAGCTTCCTCCGGCCACTCCAGCTTTGTCTTTTCCTGAGGGCTCCTGTAGGCAGCCATGGGGTCCTAGCCCCTCTCACTGGTTTTGCCTTCTAGGATTGCCCCGCTCCCCCCTGGCCATGGCAGAGAGAGCTCCTGGGGGTGGCCCTCCTGGCTGACTCTGCCACAGCTGCCTTTCCCAGCAGACAGTTCTCTGTGTCATCCTGGCCTGTGTTCCTGAGGGAAAGAAAGAGTTGGCTATCCTCGGGGCTTTACCCACAGGACATATTACGTTATCAAAAGATCCTCCTGACCCTCCTGGGAAGGCAAGAAAATGAGCAAAAAGCAAGTGGTGGATCTGGGATTAAATTCCACATCTCACAAACTCCAGAGCCCATTCTCTGAAACTTAAGAACTAACAAAGGGTTTGTGGGGTCGGAGGTGGTGGCCAGTCAATGAGGCCTCCCAGGGACACTCCTCCAAATGCCCGCTCTCCCCCATTTCCCCATCCCCAGAGAACTAGAAGAGGTAGTGGAGATGGCAAATCTATTTTTAAAAATCTCTCCAGGGTATTCTGACGCACCACCCACCCCCATCACCCTGGTGAGGCCCACGAGGAAGGGCCTGGCTCTTCAAGACAGAAGGATGGGAAAGAGGTGGCCTTGAGCTTCTGCAAACGCATGCAAACCTCCAGATCTATTCTCCAGCTCCCTTAGGGCCACGGTTCCTCATTTTATATAGCTCCTCCAGAGGAGGAATGAAGCAGGGAAGGTTGTATATTTCAAGGACGGCTGTTAGTAACCTTCTCAGAAACTCAAGGCTGGGCAGCTTGAGCTTCTCTCTGGGTGCAGCTTGAAGTGGTCACCTTTGAAAATAAACCAAGCCCCAAGGCCCATAAGAAACTCTAGTAAGCCTTTAAAAGTCAGAGTAAAGACCTTAGTCTCCCAAACTCAATAATATTTTCTCTCACTCTCTCTGTAAACATATCAATGCTTGACTGGCTGTTTTTTTTTTTTTTTTTTTTTTTTGAGACAGAGTCTCACTCTATCACCCAGGCTGGAGTGCAGCGGTATGATCTTGGCTCACTGCAACCTCCACCTCCCAGGTTCAAGCAATTCTCCTGTCTCAGCCTCCCGAGTAGCTGGAACGACAGGCACCTGCCACCATGCCCAGCTAATTTTTGTATTTTTAGTAGAGACGGGGTTTCAACTTGTTGGTCAGGCTGGTCTCGAACTCCTGACCTTAGGTGATCCAACCACCTCAGCCTCCCAAAGTGCTAGGATTACAGGCATAAGTCACCACTCCCGGCCTTGACTGACAAATTTTTAGAGGCGCTTAGAATATATTTGCCACTGGCAAATGCTTAGGGCATAGCCAGATGGTTCAGGATCTCAGGCCAAAATTTCCCAAGAATCTCAGTCTCTTTTAGGTGCAAAATGGGCACATCTCTAGTCCTTACTTTCAGTCCAGGGAAGTATTTCTTTCATATTGCTTAATGGACTCCAACAGTGGTAGGATTGCGCTTAAAGTCTGTTGGCTGTAAAATGCAGAAATCTGTAGTCCTTTCTATGATTCCAAGAGCGTGTTTCCCTAGGCTATTGAGAGGAGAAAAAGGAGGCGGTGCCTTGCTGGCTCGAGGCTGCCCTTCGGACTTTCCCACTGGACTCCTGTGTCATCCTGGGTCTCGGAAAGTCAGGCCTTTAACTTACATTTATTGCACATTGTACTCCACACCAAGCACCTGCCAGGGACCGTCCCAGGTAAATGTGGCCTTGAGGTCCACCCATGCCAGCCTCTTACTTGACCTGATATTTGATGCCTCTGGCTGGTCACCGTGCCTGCCACATTGTCGGCACCCACGTCATAGTAGATAGTGTCTATCGCACTGAGCATTATTTCACTCAACTTTCATCAAAACCCCCAATGGGCGTCTTCCCCAAGATGCATCTGCTTCTTGCTGTCTCAGCTCCCTGTGAAGAGCCACAGGCCTCCGAAGCACGAATGACAGATGGAGCAGTGATATATGAGGCTGCCTGGCTGGCTTGCCTTCTTGCACTAGAAAGTTATTTGCAGCTCCTGAGCCTGCTGCATTATGAATGAGCATGAATCAGATAGGAGAGAAGGTGTCCGGGGAGCCCGCCTTTCTTCCCCTAAAGGAAAACACCACTGCCATCTCCTCAGCCCTGTGTCACTCCTGTCAGGCCGAGGTGGGAAAATCTCATCACTGACTTTGCAATCCGACTGCTGCTGGAGTCTATAATACTCAGGGTCCAGTCCCCAGGCACTGAACCCACTTTCTAAATGGCAGGTGAACCTGTGAATTTAAAAAAAGAAAAAGTGTATGAGTCAGTGTCCTTTGAGGGAGAGGAAGGCGGAGATCCTCTCCACTCCTTCCTCCCACCTCTGCTTCTTCAGGGCTAAACTGGTCCTCTTTGCAAAGCAGGATTTTCTTGGTGGTGCCTGAACTCAGGTCCCCTTTCGGGCTAGTCCTGGGAGTGTTCAGCACACCAGAACTGCTGGCCCTGTTTGTGGCAGGGCCATGCCATGGGGGATTAACATGGTAGAGCTGGGAGGTGACACGAGGATGGGGAGCCTCTTCAGCCACGGGCGCTGCCGCGGAGGACTCTGGTTCCCAGGGCCTAGGAAGCTCCTGCCATCCTCTCCTCAGCACCGCCTCCCTCCACCTTCTTCCCCTGACCTCTGGCCTATGTCTTGCCCTGCAGTTTCTGGCCACAGGAGCCTAGCTTCACCTGACCTTCCTCTCACTTAGGCTTCTAGCACAGGCCCAGAGAGCACGAAGTGGCTTTGATCTCACACAGAATATATTGGTTTCAAGGCTGAGCTCCTCTTCCCGCTGTTCTGTGTTCTCTAGAGCTTCTGCCATTTGTTGAAGAAGATTGCATCAATATCTCCCTTCCCAGAGGCTGCAACCACAGAACAGGAACTCTGAGAAGAGTCACAGAACGTTGTGTCTGAACCTCCTGTGTGCTCTTTCTATGGCTAGAAGGAGGCGCCAGGTGACTGGGTCCAGCACCTTCCTTATGAAGCCTAGGAGAGGGAAGTGTCATGTTCCATGTCACACAGTTCTTGCTGGACAGGAGCTGGACCCCAAGGCTGCTGATTCTGTCTCTCCTTCAAGGGACCATCAGTTCACCCAACTGTATATTCTGTAAGCAGTGACCAGTGTCTAATGGTACTTATATGTTTACCTGACTCTTCTGTCTTTCACCCAACAACATGACACATCCACCAGAATGATAGCGCCTTGGGACTTTCACCTTGTTGGTTAGGCTGGTCTCGAACTCCTGACCTCGGGTGATCCGCCCACCTTGGCCTCCCATATTGCTGGGATTACAAGCATGAGCCACCGCGACCAGCCTTGACTGACAAATTTTTGGAGGAGCTTGGAACATATTTGCCACCGCCAAAGGCTTAGGGCATAGCCAGATGGTTCAGGATCTCAGGCCAAAATTTGCCCTCATCTTTAGCCCAACCCTATGTCTGAACAGTGTCTGACACATAGTAGGACCTCAGCAGATACTTGTGGACTGACTCTGTCCAGTGCCCTGTCTGCGACTCCGGTCTGCTTTAGGAGCCCTGTGAACTCAGTGTTCAAGAAGAAACCCTAAACCAAAGACTCACGCAGGTAAATACATCTTGTCCTTCCTGGACTCTTACTTCAGTGAACCAGGCTGGTCACAATTGGACAAATTCACAGAGAACAGCTCTGTGAATCACTGCCCTGCCTTTGGCACCTAGAGAGGTTACCTCACCCACCTCGAGGCAGGAAGAGCTGCTGGATTACTCACCTGCTGGAGAGCTTATCACCAACTGTAAGCTCTCCCTGTGTGTCTGCGAGGCGGTGTCGAGAAACCAAAGCCAGTGGCTGAACGACACGTGGAGGGTGACCCCACTGCAAAATGGCGCACACAGAGAGTCCGAGCATAGGTGCAGAGAAGAGGGTCCTCAGGGATGCCCCCTTAAGAGTGGGTGCCCTAGCTGGGAAAGGTGGCTCATGCCGGTAATCCTAGCACTCTGGAAGGCCGAGGTGGGTGGATCACCTGAGGTCAGGAGTCCAAGACCAGCCTGGGCAAAGGGGAGGAGCTGGTTTAGGGGTGTGATATTCAGAGAGGGTGGCTCTTACATTGTACACTGCACATTTTTATAGCATAAATGTTTGAAATAAAAACACCTATAAATAATTTTTGAAAAATAAATTCTTACAGGGCACGGTGGCTCACACTTGTAATCCCGCCACTTTGGGAGGCTGAGGTGGGTGAATTGCTTGAGCTAAGGAGTTAAAGACCAGCCTGGGCAACAATGATGAAACCCTATCTCTACAAAAAATACTAAAATTAACCGGGCAGGGTGGTGGGCACTGCTACTTGCACAGCCTCCTAGCTACTTGGGAGGCTGAGGTGGGAGTATCACCCGAGGCCAGGGAGGTTGAGGCTGCAACGAGCCATGATCAAGCCACTGCACTTCAGCCTGAGCGACAGACAAAGTTTTGCTGTGAGAGCAAAACTGCATCTCACAAAATAAATAAATAACCTCTGAGAGTCCGAAATAGCTGTGCTGTCTCCATAGCCTTTGTCACTCCCTCTACTTTCTCTCTGTCTTCCTTTGTTGTTGTTAGTTTTTGAGATGGAGTCTTGCTCTGTTGCCCAGGCTAGAGTGCAATGGCACGATCTCAGCTCACTGCAACCTCCGTCTCCCGGGTTCAAGCAATTCTCCCACCTCAGCCTCCTGAGTACAGGCACCCAACGTGCCTGGCTAATTTTTGTATTTTTTTTTTTTTTAGGAGAGATGGGGTTTCACCATCTTGGCCAGGCTGCTCTTGAACTCCTGACCTTGTGATCCACCTGCCTCGGCCTCCCAAAGTGCTGGGATTATAGGCATGAGACACCATACCCAGCCCTCTCTGTCTTCCTGTTTTACCTGGGCTCTAGGTAGACCCAGGAATTCAAAACTCTGGCTGAAACCGTAACAAAATGGTCTAATTCAAAGATGCAGAAGAAGGTCTGGGCTGCAAACATTTAGCCCCTGGAGGAATGAGGTCAAAGGTTTTATTGACCAAAGGGCCAAATAGTTCACTGGGTTCCATGGACACAAATTGCCCCACCAGCCCCAGACGACCTCCTTCTTTTTTCTTACTCACTTTCCCAGGCCTTTTCTCTCCAGAGACTCAAGCCCAGATTCCTCATTTCAATGACACGCTCCCCTTTCCCCCTTGCAGCAGAGAGTGGTGCAGAGCTTCCCAAGCTTTGCCAACCCCCCAGCCAGCTTTCACTAGGATTTGCACCCCACTGAGCCTCCTGGGGACTTCCTGCAGCCCTGGTAGGGTAGGAAGTGAGGGAGGACAGAAGGAGGGACTGAAGGAGGCCAGGAAGGAAGCGAGGTTCACCGGAGTACCACAGGGTGAACTTCTTTCTGAAAACACCAACTGAATTTGTTCAATTTTTATTTAAAAAGTGTCTCGGCGGTGTTGACCTTTCCCTTAGCAGAGATCCACAGCTACATGTCACTCTCACCAAGCTGGCCTGAAAAATTCCCCCAACTCCTGTTCCCGCAGGAGGGTAGAGAACTTGGCCGTCTTTCAGGAAGGGTGCGGGGCTGCCGGTGGGGGCCCAGGAGGGAAGCGAGTGTGGCCTGCGTGGAAATGGCCGTAGAGGCAGATTGTTGGCACCATTTCTAAGCGTAGGGAGCTCACTTCTGCCAGGAAGCTGGCTGTGGCCTGGGGTTTTCCTGCTCAGACAGGGCCGTGCTGAGGACAGACTCCAGGGCCCTCGGAGAGAGCCTGCAGGGCACTGCTGAGGGGAAGGAGGACGGCCTTCAACTTGGCCACCTGGCCACAGATCTGAGGTCGGGGGACAAAAGAGGGATTCAGAGGAAACAAACAAACAAACCCAGCTGTTGGGGGTGGGGGCCGTGGGAGGAGGAGAGAGACCTGAGGCACAGGTAACCCCTGGACACTTTCCCTGAGAGCAGCAGAGCCTGAAAGTCCAGTTTGGTGAATGGGTGGAGAGGAGAAGAAAATCTCTCTTCAGCAAAGTGAACGTTGAAGTAAGCAGAAAGATCATTGTTTCTCCTGCAGGTAATGAGGCTTCCTCACTAGGGTATAGTCAAGACGGCCCTACTAATTCCAGAGGTTGCATTTAGGTTTCCACTTCAGGAGACGGGAAAGAAAAGGCTCCCCGGTCACGGCCTGTGAACACAAGAACAAAGCAAAGCCATCCTCCCAGCTTGTGGGTTCCCGTGGAAGTGCTCTGCCAGACATCTGCCCCTGCCGGCTGGCTGGGCCACGTCCCCTCCGTCCTGAGAATGGGGACAGCCAGGCAGCCTGGATAACTTTTCACAGGGTCTAGTGGGCAAGCAGGTCTTCCTTCTTCCAGGAGAGGCTGACAGTCAGCCCAATGGCCTTTTCTCCTTTCTGAAAAACAACTTTGCTAATGGTTGTTTACTTTATGAGACTGAAGACTCCTATTCCACAGGGGAGGCCCTTCTCTGGCTCAAAAGGGCTCTCTCATTGTTTGTTCCAGTGACACCTTATACACAGACACCGCAGAGCCTCAGTTCTCTGGACACCCAGAGTCACACATTTCTACACCTTTCCACAAAGATGCATGACGTGCTAACCCTGAGGTTCCAAGGCTGCTCCCACCCCAAACCGCATCTCCACTCAGATGGCCCCAGGTGCCCAGGGTCACACCTCCCCGCTCTGCTCCTCCTGCCCGTCTCCCTTCGCCACAGCTGCCTGGGACAGAGCCTCAGCTCCTGCCACCTCTACCAAAGTCATAGCCTCAAAATCTGCCCGCTCTCAGTCTTTCCTCAACAGACACCTCCAGAGAATCTTCTCAAGTGCAGATTTGTTCTTGCCCCTGTGTTCTTTGATGAATTATTGCCCCCAGAATTATGGCCCTGCCTCCATCATTTCCCCCTGCAGTCTCCCCTCCCTGTGCCCCAGCCCATCAATCCCTAGCCTACTGGCTTCAGCCTCCTGCTCCAGAAACTCAGGATGCTTGAGCCATCTGAGCACACTGTGCTGTCTTCACTCAGACCTATGCATGGTGGCTCCAGCTCATATTAGCTCCTCACCGCCGCCCTCTCGACAGAATTCAGTCCCAAGAGTCCCCTCCTCAATGCTGCCTGAGTTAGCCAGCACCCCTTCTCTGCCTCCAGTGTCCCAGGTGACAACTCTGTCATTTAAAAAATAAAAAAAAACTTGTCCGAGTGCCGTGGCTCACACCTGTAATCCCAGAACTTTGGGAGGCCGAGGCAGGCAGATCACAAGGTTAAGAGATCGAGACCATCCTGGCCAACCGGTGAAACCCTGTCTCTACTAAAAATACAAAAATTAGCTGGGCATGGTGGTGCACACCTGTAGTCCCAGCTACTTGGGAGGCTGAGACAGGAGAATCGCTTGAACCAGGGAGTCGGAGGTTGCGGTGAGCCGAGATCACGCCACTGCACTCCAGCCTGGGTGACAGAGTGAGATTCCATCTCAAAACAGCAACGGCAACAACAAACACTCTTCTTTATGCATCCTCATGACTTATTTTCACAACTCCCTCCCCTACTGGACAACGAACCCTTGAGAGTTTCTGAAGCCCAGGTGCTAGCATAGGGTTGTCACATAATTGACGCTCAATGAAAGAAAAAGAGGGAAGAAGAGAGAGGGAAGAGGAAGGCACCAGGTTAGATGTTAAACTTGAAGCCAAAAGCTTTCCTAAGTCAGTCACGGCGGCTTACGCCTGTATCCCCAGCACTTTGGGAGCTGAGGCTAGTGGATCACCTGAGGTCAGGAGTTCGAGACCAGCCTGGCCAACATGATGAAACCTCATCTCTACTGAAATTATAAAAATCAGCTGGGCGTGGTGGTGGGTGCCTGCAATTCCAGCTACTCGGGAGGCTGAGGCAGGGGCTTCGCTTGAACCCAGGAGGAAGAGATTGCAGTGAGCTGAGATTGCACCATTGCCCTCCAGCCTGGGCAACAAGAGTGAAACTGAGTCTCAAAGAAAAAAAAAGCTTTCCTCAGGTGAAAGGTGTGTCTGAGGCTCAGAGCTGTGTCTGGGATGAGGAAGGGAGGCCCCATTCCCAGGTCTTGCCTGTGCGGATGGGTACCAGAGAGCAAGGGCTTTGTGGCCTGGACACGCCACTCTTCCCCGCCTAGTCCCTCGAGGCTTCATTGGCATTTGTTCATATCTGTCACAGCTCAAGCTCACTCACTGATTGATAAAGCTACTGGCTGTTTGCTGGGCGTCTACTGTGTTAGCTCTGTCTCAGGCACGAGGCGTCATACAACTGTGGGTGAGAAAGCCACCGAGCCTGCCCTCGGAGAAGGCATGGTCTAGGAGGAGAGACAGATGGTCAAATAGTAAATCAATTCACCTTTGCCTCAAACCGTGATGCGGGCTCTAAAGGAAAGGGACGCGTCGCTCTTAAAATAGGAGCCAACTTTTTCCCCAGAGGACAGCATCTGGAGCCAGCACCAAACAACGCAGCCAGACAGCGGCTCCGGCTCAGCAGGCCCCTCTCCCGCCTCTCCTTCGCCAGCACTGTGCCGCCGTCTCCTCTGCCCCCCACCCCCCAGAGCAATCTAGTCAGGACACTGCATACACATCTGCTTTATGGGGCAACAGCTCCCAAGAAACTCTCTTTGAGGTCCTTAAGGGGATGATGTGGAAATGTTCACAGTAGCGCTGTGTGTGGTAACACGGTCTGTAAGTAACATAGGTGTCCAGCGTAAGAGAAATGGATAAAAACAATGCGGTGACCCCATACCAAAGAATTCTATGCATCAGGCCGGATATGGTGGCTCACGGCTATAATCCCAGCACTTTGGGAGGCCGAGGAGGGTGGATCACCTGAGGTCAGGAGTTCAAGACCAGCCTGGCTAACAAGGTGAAACCCCTGTCTCTACTAAAAACACAAAAATTATCCAGGCATGGTGGCGCACACCTATAATCCCAGCTACTCAGGAGTCTGAGGCACGAGAATCACTTGAACCCAGGAGGTGGAGGTTACAGTGAGCCAAGATCTGGCCATTGCTTTCCAGCCTGGGCAACAGAGTGAGACTCAGTCTCAAAAAAATGAAAAAGAAGAATTCTATGCATTGGGAAGAATTAACAAGCTAAATGTACACAGCAACATGGAGGGATCACCCAAACAGAGTGTAGATGAAGAAACAGAATGAGATTTTGCAACATACTACTATTTATGCATATTTAAAACACACCCCAAACTGTGCCACGTACTTTACAAGGACACACCTATAGATAGATATATATACATACACACACACACACACACACCTCACATACATAAACACATGTATCTAAGAACAGATACATCGTGGTGGGTGCCTGCTGGGGAGAGGGCAATGGGAGAGCAGACTAGGGAAAAAGGGGGAGAATAAAATAATGCCTGGCATGGAAGGGCTTTGCACAGACTGATAACCGTGCACCAAGAATGGAAGCACGTGGTCAGCTTCCTCTTCTGCTCCTGCAGTCCAGCACAAGATGAGGCAATGCAAAACCAGCCCATGAACCTGCACAAAGCCTGACTGCACGGGCACAGTGATTTCATTCCATTCATTTCAGGGAACTTAGAAATGACTCCAACCCAATTTCCCACCTTCGGGTTAAGTAACTCAAGGCCCAGAGAGGGCATGTCAGTTGCCTCAGTCACAAGGCTCCTTGGTGGCAGGAGGAGAAGATTCTAGTCCTCAGCTGGCACTCTTGGTGTTCCATCCTCTGCCTGGTTCCATTTTCTGACCGCTCGGCCTAACATTTCCACAGTGCTTGTTTAAAGGGCTTGGCCATGTTTGTCTTAGCACATGGGCGCCGGGTCTGAAGTAATGCACTGGCATTAGCTGGCCTTTCCTATGTGACGTTCAAGGTGAAGGCCTCCCAGGGAGTGGGAGGCTCAGGAACTACTTTGTTTGTTGTTTAGTGTTTTTTCTCTTTCCAGGACAACCGCCTGAAACCTCACATGAGCTCACTGACTCACCTGGGCAGGTAAGTGCAGAACCTGGACAGGCTCTAAAGGGCACGCATGCTGGCTGGAGGAAATGACATCACTGTGGGACTGAGGGCCTTCAGAGGCCCCATCTTACCACAGCCTGTTCAGCATTCGCTCCGAGCACAACCCGTCCAGAAGCCCCTGCATGGGATGGGGTACGCTGTGTTGAGGTCAACAGTTTTGCTGGAACCCATGGACCCATAAAGCTGCTGGCAAGAAAATTAAACAGCATATTAATGTGGGCAGCTGGTCAAGGATTATGACAGGACTTTCCCTGAAGCGAGGGTCTGAACAGTAAGTGTCAGAATGCCTCTCAAATGAGCAGTCTACGGAATGCGTTTCCATCATGACTGCCCCCAAATCCTGCATGGCCCTGTTGTGTTTTTGTTTGTTTGCTTTGTTTTTTGGAGATGCACTCTTGCTCTGTCTCCAGGCTGAAGTGCAGTGGCGTAATCTCGGCTCACTGCAGCCTCTGTCTCCCAGGTTCAAGTAACTCTTCTGACTCAGCTCTCCGAGTAGCTGAGACTACAGGTGTGCACCACCATGCCCAGCTAATTTTGGTACTTTTAGTAAAGATGGGGTTTCATCATGTTGGCCAGGCTGGTCTCGATCTCTTGACCTCATGATCCATCCACTTTAGCCTCCCAAACTGCTGGGATTATAGGCGTGAGTCATTGCACCCAGCCATGTGTGTGTGTGTGTGTTTTAAATTAAAACACTGTATATGTACATAGAAAAAATACTGTACATATGGTAAGGATGAAGTTTCATGAATTGCACACGCCGAAGTAATCAGCACCCAGATCGTGACACAAAACATTCCAGACCACAGAACCCCTCCCCCTACATCCCTCTTTCCCTGCCCTGTATTCTTTTCAGGTCACCACCTGCCCTCCTGACTTCTAACAGCTCAGATGAGTTTTGCATTCCTAGTTTTAACTCCCTGGACACCAGGGTCAGTAGATGTCAGCAGACAGGAAAACCTGTGCTACTTGATTTAGCTCCAAATGTGTGGGGTTCCAACTGACTTGGAGCCTGAAGCTCTAGAAATTCCATCCTGACATGGATGGGTCATGCCACCAGTTCTACTAGTTACTAGACTGAGTCGGAATTGAGGGCTTGGAAAATTTCTCAGGGAGGCCAATTTATCAACCAGCAGAATGAAGAAGGAAACAACTAGGTAGGTCGGGCACGGTGGCTCATGCCTGTAATCCCAGCACTTTGGGAGGCCAAGGCAGGTGGATCACCTGAGGTGAGGTCAGGAGTTCAAGACCAGCCTGGCCAACATGGGGAAACACCGTCTCTACTAAAAATACAAAAAAATTAGCTGGGATGGTGGTGCTCACCTGTAATCCCAGTTACTCTGGAGGCTGAGACAAGAGAATTCTGTGAACCTGGGGGGCGGAGGTTGGAGTGAGCCGAGGTTGTGCCATTGTACTCCAACTTGGGTAAAAAGAGCAAAACTCTGTCTCAAAAGAAAAAAAAGAAACAACTAGAAACAACCTTTTTTCCTGATGACTGTGTTTATACTTAGGTTTATAAACATCTGAGCGTATGTTTATAAATATATGCTATAAACATATAAATATCTGAATAATGAACTTTGAATCTACAGCAAAATAACATTCAGAGTTAGCTCCTGGAAAGAATATTATGTGGTTAAAACCACTATTCAGTTCCAATATGCCACCTGTCACTGAAGATTAAAGCCCTTTTAAAACAAGTTCCCTTGATCCTACCACACTCTAGTGAGATAGGCAGGTGGCGAGCCGTCTTCCCATTCTGGGCTGCAGAGGCACAAAGGGGACGAGTGGCTTGCTTAGTCACTAAGTCCCAGAATGACTTAGCAGAAACCTGGACAATCAGCCAGGAACCCAGGCTGACTCCCAGCTCACCCTACACCATCTGACGTCGTGAGCAGCATCCACAGGCTGAAGCTCTAGGCTGAGCCACCCGAGCCATGCTGGGGGGCCACAGGTTTGAAACATGATAGAAGTCCCTGGGAGATCCCTGGCCCTTTCCTCCAAGAGGCCTCCATGGTGACAAGCCTTAGAGATGTGTTTGATTGTTAGAAACAGCCAAACAGTGAAGCTCCATGTGAGAAGTCATGGTCTGGTATGCTCAAAGTGCTTGGAGAATTTCTCTTTTGGAAATTCCTTTGGTGTCAGATGATAAGCCATTATTATTTTACCTACAGCTGTATCTCATTTGCGATGGAACAGGGGTGTAAGCCTGTTTGACTACCCACCATTTTTCTCATGTGTGTCCCCATCAGGGAACATTGCACCAGCCATTGTTATGAAGTATTCAGGAAATAGTCACAGAACAAATTTCCCTAATAAGTCAATTGACCATTTATTGAGTACCTCCTATGCACTTAAATAACCACCTCAAAAGGTAGGCATGGTTTTTACTATTTTACAGATGAGAACCTGTGACTCCCCAAGATAACCCTGTCAGTAGGTGCAAAGTTGAGATTTGAACCAGGTCTGTCTGGTTCCATCAGTATTCCCAGGTCCTCAAAGGGGACCCAGAGTTCTGGGAGGGACCACAAAGGTCAGTAAGGGGAGGGCTCTTTGAGCCCCTTCTAGGAGATGGGTGGAGGCTACTGGAGTAAGATTTGAGCACTGGAGCAGATTGGTGGGCCGCGGTGGGGGTCAACATCCCAACACTCTTACAAAGAACTGCGCCATGAGAATCAAAGAACTTCAGCCCTGATGGGAACTTGGGCATTGAGCCCACCTCCCTTGGAGGCATGAGGAAACAGACACTCAGCATGTATGACTGCCCAGGTCTGCCCAGGACAAGGCCAGGAGGTTTCATGAACTCCCGGCCTCGGCTCCTTCCCCAACATCTTGTGGCCTCTTTGCTAGTGTTCTGCAGTCTCTGAGGCACTGGATGTCTCCTCCCCTCCTGTCTGGCCTTCTTCACAGCTGGGGTGGCAGTGGCAGTGTGGGCAGAGGACACACCAGTGCAGGTGGTGCCTGGGAAGCAGGTAATCCCAAGGTGGAGACACGGAAGAGAGTCCTGGGCCCCAGAGACAGAGCCTCCTTGTTCTTCCTGCTTCTGCTGGGTTTTGTTGACCTTAAGAGAGAGCTCTGGGCACAGTGTGTTCCCTTGACCTTTTCCTGAAGGGACACAGTGCCTGCTGCTATGTAGATAGCACCTTCCATTCTTATAACTGTTGGGCAAACATTCTCTGGGAGGGAGGGATGCCAGGAGTCCTGGATGGGAGGGACTCCCACCTAAAGCCTGAAGACTTTGGCCTTGAAGATGAGATCATGGGTTTTGGAAGCATATGCATTTTATAGATCCAATAAATTAGACATAATCTGGCTATTTATATGCTGTCAGGTGTCATGGAACCCTGCCTTGCTTTCTCCAGTGAGCAGAAATGAAGGCATAGTTGGATTCAGTGACCTACCCGAGGTCACCAAGCAGATAGGGGTGACATCAAGGCATCCAAGGTCATTTCCCTGAGTCATCAGGCAGCTGTGACTCCCCACCTGATGCACACGGGTCTCTATAGCCATTTCTCTCTGGCAGGCAGAACTCCAGGGGCCCCTTTCCAAATGAGAAGCTGCCATGCCTGGGCTATGACCTGGAAGAGTGAGAATGGCAAACACTTACACTGTTTCAACACATTTAGTCATTTAACCCTGTCAGATGCTCTGAGATTATATACAGCTATGGTTCCCAAGCACAGACGTTCAGCAATTTGCCCAAGGCCAAATAGCTAATATTTGGCTATTTGGAAGTATTCAAGCTGGGACTCTGAGGAGCCATCAGACAACACAGACCTGAGCATCCCATTTCCAGAATCCCTGCAAAACTCAGCACTTCCCGGAGTCACACACTTTCCTGAACTCTCACTGCAAATGTTATAAGGTGACAGTCCTTGTGCTCCAGAGCCCTGCCTTGTGAGTGAATCCAAAAGGAATATACAAATGCTGTTCAAGGTGACAGTGGGCCCTACACCTAGGAACTGCTCAAGAAACACTTTTGGACCAGGCCGGTGGCTCACACCTGTAATCCCAACACTTTGGGGCTACAGGCCAAGGTGGGCAGATCACCTGAGGTCAGGAGTTCGAGACCAGCCTGACCAACATGGTGGAACCCCGTCTCTACTAAAAATACAAAAATTACCTGGGCGTGATGATAGGTGCCTGTGATCCCAGCTACTCAGGAGGCTGAGGCAGAAGAATCACTTGAACCCAGGAGGCAGAGGCTGCAGTGAGCCGAGACTGCACCACTGTACTTCAGCCTGGGCGACAGAGTGAGACGTCATCTCAAAAAAAAAAAAGAGAGAGAGAGAAGCGCTTTCGCTTTTGATGTGATGATGATGCTGGTAACAGCCAGGAGGCTTCTTCTCATGGCATGCTAAGGTGCAGCTGACCCTCCCAGGAGGTGACCCCCACAAGGGCAAGTGTCCTTCAGGGCCTACTTGATCAGCACAGCAACTGAGTTTGGGCAGTCATTTCATAAGGTCAAGTCTCCCAGTGGAAGGGACTTTGCGGCCTCCAGCCTAGGGAGGCAGGTAGATGGGCAGCTTCGGTGTGAGCTCATCCCGACCCTGAGGATTTATTTTGGTTGTGTTTTGGAACGATACAGAATAAGATTAGTTGTACCACCAGGTTCTTCTTAGCATTTTTTAAGCTTAAATGGTCTTGGCAGCCTCAGCTGCTCCCCCTCAAGCATGGCGCCCACACCCTGGCTGCCTGGTCATTCTCTTCCATCTTACTCCAGCTCGTCAGGTTCCTCCTGAAAGGGAGGTTTCAGGGCCAAGGACAGTCCAGGGACCAGGTGGGTCTCATTCTGGTGCTGGCGTTCCAGGAGCATGGCCAATGGTAGCCACATGGAACCACTGGCTCACAAACTTCCCCTTCACGTGTCCTGGAAGGGATTCCTCCACTGACAAGTGGGGATGATGTTTACAAGTGGGAATGACCTTTCGTCTCCTGCTTGGACACTGGGAATGTGGTGAGTAACTGTGCAAAGACACGCTCTAGCCAGAGTTCAACCCATTGTGAGCTGGTTGAGAAAAGCAGGGGCTTGAGAAAGAGCTGAGAACAATTAGGCACTTTACCCCACTGCTTATCCAGTGACTCCTCGTTTTATTGTATTGGAATCAATCTTGAACTTGGGAGTAGGAGGCCCTATGGGGGTGGGGAGGCTGTTCTGCTGTCTCTGTGTCTCAGCAGTGGTGAAGAAGCCTGCCCAAAGGCAGCCCACCTCTTCCCTCTCCTCCCTGGGGATGAATCAGCTGGTGGGAACCTCTTGTGCCTTGGGAAAGAAGGAAATACAGCCAATAGTAAGCTGATGGCTTCACTCAGCCATACCTGAATAAAGGCACTGTTCTTTCTGCTGAGGCAGCTTCCAAAGCTGAATCATCATTTTCTTTTTTTTTCTTTTTTCTTTTAGATAGGGTCTCACTAGGTTTCCCAGGCTGGTGGCAAACTCCTGGGTTCCACGTAGCTAGGATTACAGACATGTCCACTGAGGCTGGCTGAACCATTGTTTTCATTTAAATATAGCTCAAACCCTTCTTTAGCACTTGGCTAGACTGACAAAATAGTCCCTGAAAGTAGCAAGACTGTCTAGATTCTTCTAACAACCTTCTCAGACTGATGAGCAGCCATTCACAGCATGGAAGTGGGGAAACGATCAATTAGTCTATGTTGGCCACTTTGGAAAGAACCAGGCTCAGTCCTCCTTCCAGGGAGGGTTTCCATATCCCAAAATGGGGAGGGAGGCTGCCTTCCCATGTCCCTTCTTCTGCCTGCGTTCTGAGTCAGCACCCTGGAGAGCTGCACCCCACCCCCTTCCTGACTGGTGAGGTCAGTGCAGATGCCCGCCCGCCTGGCCCCAGCACAGAGCAAGAGGGAAGGAACTGCAGCTACTAAACGAGGCTCCCAAGGCCCGAGTTGAAGTGATCCTCGTGAAGGCTGTGGAAAGCTCCAGGATCCAAAAGGTCCAGAGAACAGGATTCCAAAGAATAGCTTTGCTGACAAATTCTTACTGTGGGTACTCAGACAGGGGTGTGGCATTGTTCAGCACTTATTAGTAAAACGCTTCACACACACTAAATTATAATCTATCTAAAGGGCAGCTATGGCAAGATGCTAGTGAAGTGTCACTTCCAATGTTGCCCCCGGGAGCTGCTGATATGGAAGCTCTAACACTGTGTGACTGAGAGCTCTAGACTCAGAGTGGCCATGCATACGACTAGAAGTCCTTATGTTTTAAGATCTAAGTTAGGTCAGCAACTCAGGCTCCTTTGAGGCAGCTCTCCTCCTAATCAGGTGCTGAGCTCAGAGTAAATGCTTGTCTGGCTTGCTCAGAGTGAAACACACCTACAAGGCCCAGACACAGGCTCCAAGAGGGGCCCAGCATGGGGAACAGCTCATTAGCCTGCATGGGAATCCCGCAGTTCTTACCAGTCTGCCTTCTTGCCTCTCTCCAGCCCAGTGGGTCTCAACAGCATGTTGGAAAATGAACCAGTGCAAATCTGGGGGCTCACAGAAAGATCCTGGCTTGTAAGTCTGGGGTGGGACTAGGAATGACCACACCTGTAATTCTGCTGCGAACAGGACCACTCCACGCCGTGGGTGCCGCTGGATACTGCAACACTGTCGAGCCAGGAGCACCGAGGGAGCTCACCCCTGCAGCGAACATCCTGGCTCTCACCAAGGAGGCTCACTTGCCCAGCTACCAGCTGGCCTTGGCTCATGGGAGCACGGCCCTGGCCACACAGGTGGCCGCCCCACAGCCTCTGCTGTCTTCCCATTAGTTGTCTAGCAAACTAGGGCTGAATCCAGTCTCCCACCCAGAAAATGAAAGCAGAGGACATGCACCCTACTGTTGGCCCAGTGTGCTCCCTATTAGGAAGAACAGCCAAAAGACAATTACAGATGGAGAAATGACCCATGTTTCCTGGAGTTGGCCTGGGAGATGGAAACCCGTGTCTGCCTCTGCATTCAGCCCGACCTCTAGAGCAGAGAGATCTTCTCTTCTCTACCAGTGGAGAGTGGACATCACTTCTCCAGTCACCAGTGCCCTGAAGCTGCAGTGCCTTGGCCTCCGCTTGATGGCATGAGGTCGAAGAGAAATGTTCCTGGCACTCCTGGCCTTTTCCCTCAGGAATGCTGCTGTGAGTGAGCTTCTCTTCTGTAGAAATTCTGGTGTCACAGTCTACCCACACATGGTATCTGAGGCTGCTCGGGCTGCTGTACAGAATATCACAGACCTAAGGTCTTATGAACAACAGAAATGTGTTTCTCACAGTTCTGGAGGCTGGGAAGCTTAAGATCGGAGCACTGGCAAATCCAGTGTTTGATGAGAACCCGTTCATGGACAGTACCTTCTTAATGTGTCCTCACATGGTGGAAGGAATGCACGCACGTCCTTAGGCCTTTTTTTTTTTTTTTTTTTAAAAAAACAGTCTCCCTCTGTCACACAAGCTGGAGTGCAATGGCACGATCTCGGCTCACTGCAACCTCTGCCTCCCAGTTCAAGCAATTCTCCTGCCTCAACTTTCTGAGTAGCTGGGAATACAGGCACGACCCCATGCCCAGCTAATTTTTGCATTTTTAGTAAAGACAGGGTTTTTCCATGTTGGTCAGGCTGGGCTAGAACTTCTGACATCATGATACGCCCGCCTTGGCCTCCCAAAGTGCTGGGATTACAGGTGTGAGCCACATGTCTGGCCCTCAAGCCTTTTTTATTAGGGCATTAATCCCATTCATGAGGGCTCCAGGCTCAGGACCTAATCACTCCCCAAAAGCCCCCTCTCCTAATCCTACCTCCTTGGGTTTAGGATTTCAACACAAAAATTTGAGGGGAGACAAACATTTAGATCACAGCAGACGAGCTAAACAGCTTTCTAATGTGCTATCCTGAAAACATACCCATAATGCATGACATGGCTGCTCTGGGAAAGCGCATTCTGAAATCCTCACATCTCACTGCAAGCAGACTTGGGGAACATCTGCTTGTGAGCTGGGGACTGCCTGCATGACTCGGCCCGTTAGTGAGTTTCTGAGGTGGGCAGGGGAAAGCCCAGGACCTGATTCCAGGAGCCTGGCACGACTCCATCAGTGGGCACCTGGAACAGGCATCCTCACCGAAAGGCCCAGGTGCCTCCCTCCACAGCTCGCAATCAGGGATGTCAGGCTCCTGGTGGACGCTTGGTAAAGGGTCCATGAATAAATATCTATGAATGCTGCTTGGGCCAGTCCAGTTGTCCTACCTATCAATCAGGAAGCCAAAAGCCCCATGGCAGAGCTCTGGCCCAGCAGACAGAAAAGCCGTTTTCTTCAACTACGACGTTACTCTTGTCTTCACTGAGGTGATGTAGTGTGCTGTGAGACATCCAAACCAGGAGATAGTCATGGATGAAAAGCCCCAGGGAGCAGGTGTTCTGGGTTATGTTTTCAGTCCTGCCAGAGATTGAGCTATGCATTCTTACCCCACAGAGGCTGAGCAGAGTGATTTCACAGAGACCGCGGTGCCCCAGTTCGTGTATGCTCATTGCCCAAATTATTTTACACAGCACTTAATCAGTGGTCAGATGCAATGTCCCTTATTCAAATTTGGTTTATACATTTGATGCTTATATGTGTTTGGGGACTTACACCAAAAAAAAAAAAATCTCTCTTCTATTTCTGACAGGGTTGGAGCATGCAGCAAAAATATAATGAAGAATTAAGTTTTAACGGAAAATTCTGCAAAATTGCAAAATGTCATCATTGCCATATGGGAGGAGGTAAGGATACTGCACCCTTAGAAGGCAGAAGTTCACGAATGTACACACCCTGGAAGGTGAATTAAGTTCTACCAAAGTCTTCTGGGGTCCCCCACCCTAGCACATAAATATGCAGAGTCTTGAATGAACAATTAGGAAATGGTGGCCCCTTTAATTTAATGAATTTCTTTAGAGGAATGGGACCACAGGCTATGAAAGCCATAAAAGGGAAGAAGAAACAGAAAATTACTTGAGACCCATTAGAAAAATAAAAAACTTTCTTGGGGAGTGGGAGCATGCATGTCAGCAGTCCCTTGAACAGCAGGATTGAAGGTTGAGAGAGGAGTCTGGAGTCCCAAACAGCTTGCAACACAGACAAGACCAACTTCTAAATGTCCAGGGGGCAAGCAGCAACACCCAACAAGAACATCATCTACTCTCATCTACTGATGTCTGACCCAGGGATGTCCCTCTAACTCACTTCAGTTAAAGCAAGAGAGTAGCTAGGACTGAAACATGACATCATCTGAGGTATGAAGTGCATCTGAGGCACAATCCCAGCTCCTTTTCAAAATTGCACAACGCTGGTCATATAAAGCCATCTCTCCTCTCTGCTCATTCCTGAGTCAGCCATGAGGTGAGCTGTGATTTCCTAATGGCGTCCTGAACCAAAATGCAGGACACCCAGGACACCATCTAGACTTGCCAGGCCCACAGAGATGACATAAAACCCAACTCAGCGTGGAATAATGTGAGCCGGGCACGCCACTCACAATCTGTGTGTCAGAGGTGGGCGGCATTACATCCCCACGGCCTGGGGCCAGGCCCACTCCCTAAGCCCTCAGTTATGAGCAGGTTCTGTGCTAGCAAGAAGATGCACAGTCAACGGCCTCATTTGGGCTCTTGAGCCTTTGGAGGACCAGTCAGCTGCATCCCAACCCTCCCTCGCTTCCTGGATCCCTGCTTCTCTCTGGGCCAGAAATTGAATACTCTTCCAGCAAGATCACACAGACACATCCATGGGAGCAGCTGAGATGAAACACAACTCTCATAAACAAGCACTTTATTAAACTACATGTTACATAAAAGAACATATAAATGGACCATTAAATACATTCAGTTTATCTTAAATTTACATAGAAACTTATTTACATTTCTCCACTGTATTCTTAAATTAATTTTCCAAGCTTACTACCGATAAAAGGTAATAGAATGATCATCTGCTCACACAGATGCATACAGAATATCCACAGGGCTAAGAAAAGCACCACTTCCCAGGAAATGCAGTTTATTAGATCTTCCAGCAACAACTCATGCTGAAGGCGCTTTCTTCTGACCAGCCCTTGAAGTGAGGCCATTGCCTGAGAGATGCCAGGGGTGGGTTCTGAGAAGCTGATCCGGGGCAGAGATGGGTCCTTGGTGATTGACCTGACTTGGATGCACAGAGTTGGAAGGACCCATGGAGACCATCATCGAGGCCATGGCCCCACATCTGTGAACTGGGAAACAGGCTTGGGAAGAGGTGGTGACTTGCCAAAGTCACCCAGCATCCATGGTAGACAAAGGGCCTGGGAGCTTGGAACACAGGGTCCCTCCCAGAGGTCCCGACCTCTCTGCTATCCACAAATCCACAAACTTAGGATCATGTTCATCCATTTCCCACCACCATGGACCTTATGCTTTAAACTTTTTTGTCTACCTGATTAAATATGTAACTTCTTAGGCTTCATGAGATGATGAAAAGCTGCTCAGGATTCCCATAAGCATCTTTCTGGAGCCCTGGAAATACCTACTCAGGGCCATTTCTACAAGAGGTTTTGTGGTCAGGTGCTTTACTACTTCAGGCATGATATTTACCTTAAAACTCAGCTGACTTACGGAAGCTCCGCATTTCCAATTAATTTAGATGAAAGGCAACATTCTGCAGAAGGGAGGCTCTAAAGTCAACCATGGGTTACGGCATGGGATTCCCCACAAACGCATCATATTTGCCCAGATCCACGTACCTACCAACGTCAGATCTAAAATGGGGTTTCACTAATAAGTGGCCCAAAATTTAAAAAAAAAAAAAGTTTCTTTAAAAAAGAGTTCCAAGAATTTTCCCATTTCCCAACTAGTCTCTGAGAAGTCATGAAATAGGCATTGGGTAGAAAAAGTACATGTTTTTAACTCTTTGTTTTGAATAAAGCTTGATTTTTCCCCCCAAATTTTTCCTGATGATATACTTTCTTCTGAAAGCAATTTCATGCTTTTGGCCTGCTTAAAAATTGATTTGGTTCTTCTCAGGATTTAAAAACCATTGTACCAACAAAGAGATGTCAATGTTAAAAACAATTATTAAGAGACAGAGACAAGGAGAGAGAGAAACTCTCTCCCGACCATGTTAGAGATAAAGGAAGTGCTGGGAGCACACGGAGAAGCAAGGCTGGGAGACAGAATGGTTTGCACCTCGCTGTAACCAGAGTGAACACAGGTCACAGCAGCCTTCACTCGGTTTTATAACAGACACATGGATGCAGGAACGCAGGACTGGAAAGACACACACTGTCAAACAGCCCTGATGCCTTTCCACTAAAATATAGCACTTCTAGATTCCAGAGAAATCCAGCATTCTACCAGGGGCTGCCACCCATCTGCAGGGAAGCCTGCCCTGCAGCCATGAGGCCCCCGAAGCTCACACCCCGCTGCTCACAATGCACACCCTGAATACATGGGTGCATCTGATTTCTGTCCAATTTTCCCTCCTGTTCCTATAAAGACTCATACCCAGAGTCATGCATGGAGAAATGGGCAAGCCAGTCGTCAGGGAGACAGATCCCATTACAGGATACCCAAGACTTGTGGGGAAGTCCAGTTGCCTGCAACGGACAATGTGTGGGCAGGTGGAACTCTGAGGCCAGGGAAAACAGGAAGATAAAAATATCTTCATTATTGAGGATATACTGGCCAGGTGTGGTGGCTCACACCTATAACCCCAGCACTTTGGGAGACTGAAGTGGGAGGATCATTTGAGCTCAGGAGTTGGAGATCAGCCTGAGCAACATAGTGAGATCCCACCTCTACAAAAGATAAATTTAAAAAAACAATTAGCTAGGCATGGTGGTGTACGCCTGTAGTCCCAGCTCCTAGGAAGGCTGAGGTGGGAGGGTCACTTGAGCCTGGGAGGTCAAGGCTGCAGTGAGCTATGATTATGCCACTGCACTCCAGCCTGGGAGATAGAGCAAGACCCTGTCTCAAAAAGAAAAAAAAAAAAAAATTTCCTGGAAGGCATTTCACTCTGCAAAAGGAACCAAAACTAAAACATTTCATTTTCATTTTGTTTTGCTTTGAGACAGGGTCTCACTCTGTCACCCAGGCTGGAGTATGGTGGTGGGGTCCTGGGCTCAAGCGATCTTCCCATCTCAGCCTTCAGAGTGGCTGGGGCCACCAGCATGTGCCACCACACTCAGCTAATTAATGTATTTCTGACAGAGACAGGGTTTCACCATGTTTCCTAGGCTGGTCTTGAACTCCTAGGCTCAAGCCATCCACCCCTCTTGGCCTCTCAAAGTGTTGAGATTACTCACGTGAGCCACTGCACCTAGCTAATTTTTATATTAAAAAGTAAGTCTTTGATACGTAAAAACTGGCCAGAAAAAATCTTTGTTGACTTGTTTCATAAGAATGTCACTTTACTATTAAGTCTTTCTCGAGATGCGGGCTTTGGGGGAGGGTGGGGCGCAAGGGGGAGGTGTGGTCACAGTTGGGAATGTCTGTCCATCTGGACGCTGGACTGCAGCGGGGCTCAGCACACAGGCTGCAATCCACAGGCCTCCTGGACTAACCATCCCAACAGCATCACTAGCAGTGGCACCAGTGGCTGCTTTATCTGTAACAAACATGCTGCCTCTTTTCCCGTCCTCATCCCAGAAGTCAGTCCACACCATCTGAATCCCAGGAGGCGGGAGAGAACAGACATCCATCACTTCCGTAACGGATTGAGGATTCTCCCCAGTGTGGTCCGACTGGAGTCCTTCCGACGCAGGGAAGCCCTTTCTCCAGCCCCTCTGGCCTTCAGAGGGGCCTCTGTGTTGGCACTGGGACCCTCAGTAGACTCTGGACCCTTCTTGGGGACCCGGGCACTGCTGGCTCTCCTCGAAGTACTGCTGTCCTTGGGAGCGGCATCCTCAGGGTCTCCTTTCACCCTCAGCTGCCGCTGCGACACTGTCCTAGTGATGCTGGGGACTTTGGCCACGGGAGGGAGATCCGTTCTCAAGCTTCGACAGGATGAGGCCACCGTGTTCCGGGCAAAGCTTGGGACATGGGGTAGTTCATGGGGGATGCTGGGCACCGGTGGGGTCTTGGGCTCCTCTTTGGGACCCTCAGGGCCCTGGGAATGGGTGCGGCAGGTTTTATTTTCCTCGGGCTTCTGTCTGGGGAGGTTCCTGAGTGGTTTGGCGCTGGGCTTCTTGAGAGAGCCCCTAGGCTGCAGGTGGGTGTCCCTCCCCGGACGGGCGCTGCTGGAGCCGCTGCTCCCCCGCGGCAGCCTCTGCTCCTCCGCACTGGTGGAGGGCCTCCTGAGTGACGTGTCTGAGGCCCTCCGCACGGAGTTCCGGCGTGACCACACGGTATCTGTGCTGCTGGGGGAATTCTGGGAGGGCTCCCGGGATGGGAGCTCTGGTCGCCTCCAGCCGGCACCTCTGCTGGACCTGCTGATGGGCATGACCTTGCGCATGCTCTCACTCTCTGAGGCCGTCAGGGTCCGCACGGGCTTGGGCGCTGGCCCCTGGCTCCGCCGGGCAGTCCCAGGCTTGGAGGCCCCAGGAGACGCCTCTTTGAGGGAGCCTCTCTTTGGTGCTGCGACATCCTTCCTTTTGGTGTGTCTGTCCCTGGGCAGGCCACCTTTGCAGCTGGGCTCACTATCCACAGAGACCGGGGCAGGAGCCTCCCCAGGAGGGCTGGATGCAGGGTTGGAGGAGACTTGGCTGTCCCCCATTTCTCCAACCCCAGAGGACATGGAGCCATCCCCTTCCCCGCCTTCCTCCGGGTCCCCGCCTCTGGGTCTGGAGTCGGTTCCCTCTGAGCAGTCCAGGGTCAGCGAGCAGTCGGTAGTGTCTGAGACATAGAACAGAGGCCCGGGATCTTTGTTCTCAGGGTTGCTGCTACCCACAGATCCCAAAGCCACAATTCCAGGCTCATCAGGGGCAGCCTTGCCGTCCTCCAGGGCTGGGCTTAGACTCCCCGGGGCATTTCCGTCCATGGGTGTCAGGCTGCTGCTGCCGGCACTGGGGGACTGTGGGCCCCCATCCTCCACAGACTCCAGCTTCATCGGACTGAAGTCACTCAGGGTCAGCTGGGACATCTCCTCCATACCTTGAGAACCCTGGAGGTGGAACTGGGCCAGCCCTGTCACCAGCTCATGTTCCTTAATCCCCAGAGCCAATGGCGAGAGAGGAGGGGACCGTGCTGAGCCCAGGCTCACTGGCTCACTGTTCCTCTTTCGGAAGATGCTGACGCCCTGGCGCCGAGCTCTGGGGAAGGCAGAGGCAGGGTCCTCAGGCCGGGCAGCTGGAAGCTGGTGTCCCTGTGCTGAGGGTGGGGTGGGGGCCTCCTCCTGGCCCCCCGAGGCCTGAGGTTTGTGTGCAAAGCTGCAGTCCCCATGCCTTGCTTCTGCAGGCTCCAGGCAGGCTATCGTGGGCCGGGCCTGCCGGGGACTGCTCCGGGGCAGGCTGTGGAACTTGTTGGGCTCCTCAGGAATGCCGGTGGAGCTCTCCAAGAAGGTCAGCAGCTCCCGGTCAGCAGAGAGACCCAGGGAGAGGCGGGAACGGCGGGTGCTAGGGGGCCGGTAGGAGGGGCTGGAGGGACTGATGGGCCTGGGGTGCAGGAAAGGGGGCAGGCCCTCCACACCCTTCTTAGCCAGCAGCTCCACATCATTCTCACTGCTGCTCCGGCCGAACGAGCCCAGCTCCGCAGCCGCCCAGGAGCGCTGCTTCTGCTCCTGCTCCTTTAGCCGCTGCAGCTGCCTCAGCTCCTGCGCCTCCCGGTTGTGGTTGTCCTGAGGGAAGGAGAGAAGCCGGAAGATGCATGAGACAAGTGGGACCAATGTGCAGTTCCAGAGCCACCTACCCTAAGAGCCAGAGAAAGATACAGGCATGGAGGGGAGCTCTGGGTCATGTCCTACTCTGAGAAAGAGACTGTGCTGAGAAAGAGACTGTGTGTGTGTGTGTGTGTGTGTGTACGTGCAGAGGGAGGGTGAGGCTCTCCAAAGCTACTGGGGATCTGACCAGAGCGGGGGAACGCAGTAGGACTGGCCCCAACAATTTATCTACAGTTTTTATCTGATTCCTGGGTCCAACTTCCAGCTTTCCAGCCAAGGCACTATACGCTCAGCGGAGGCTGCCATTCCACATACGCAAGCTACCTTAACTCCCAGAAAGCTGACTCTGTTTCTGAGCAGTGCAAGACAGAGGACTTCCAGGAAAGTGCTACACAGGCAACAGCAGACAGAAAAACGCTGTGGTCGTTTAAAGAGTGAGCCTCAAATTGTACTTTTGTGGAGCGCCGATCTGTGCTAGATTCATGTGGAGCACATTCTACTTGGCAATGATTTGGATGTATTCATGTACAGCCGCGACATTAAGAGATGCTGTTCAGCTCTGTTCCCGGACAGCTCCTGGTAAGGCAACACCACACACGCCATGGTGGCTCTGCCAGCTGCAGCCTGCAGCACACAGCTCTGCCCCTCACGCCCTTGCCTGTTCCCACAATCAGAGAAGAGGAAGAGGAGCAGGTGTGCTTTACAAATCCTTCAACCCTTCCCCCTGCTCCAGAGTACCCAGCCCTTCCCATCGAAACTACACCAGAACAAGCACACATACCAAAGTACACTCTACCACCTGGCCGTGCACTTTACATCGGTTTGTGTCATGTAAATATGTGGATCCCACAGCCCAAATGTGTTATCGTTAGCAGTTTTACTTGACAATCAAATTCCTCCAATGATGGCCTTTCCCTTCCAAGTTTCTGTGAGGCTCTAGCTGGGGACTCCTGGCTCCTCCTGCAGCTCTGGCCTCAGCCTCCTCCCTCGTCCCCAAGACTCTCGAGCCTTCTATCAAGGTTGCCTGCAGTGGGGGTGGGGCCGGTGCATGGCTCTCAGGACAGCTGGGTGAGAGCAGCACACAGGTGGCCTCACAGGCCTGTGGAATTCCTGGGAGTGAGGGCCTCATTAAGGGCCAACTTGGCCTTGACACCCATCACTGCCTCCCACAGCTGAGCTCACTTCTTGGCCAGAGGAGCACAAACGTGGCCACAGGCTGAGCCTCCTTCTCTTAGCTGGATAGAGAAAGGAGGGGTTGAGAACACAAAGCAGTTCTGGGCTTTCGAGAAATCTGACCAATCCCTCAAAGAAATTCAGCTATGGAAAAGCTGCATTCCAGCTGGAGGGAGAGAGGTGACTCACGAGCCTCTGCTTCCTCATCACCACCTGAAATGAAGGGATGTGAGTGGCCGGTTTGCTTTTAATTGACGGATGAAAGTTTTACGTGTAAAGCCAAACAACCCAGAGAGTTTTCTGGCTTCTACATTAAACCCGGAGATGACTGGAATTGGTGGTTGAAGGGCAAGAAATGTAGCTGCTGTGCTCAGCACGGCAACAGGCTGTGGTTATCCGGGCAGCTTGAAGACCGCTCTGGGGAGGACAACGAGGTTGCCTGGGTGCCGATCCCACAGTGAGGGCAGCCGGCTTGGAGGAGGTGAAAGGGGAGGCCGTTCCATCATCCCACCACCACAGAAGGCTCCCTGAAAGAGGATATTCTCTTCTGGGAGAGGGTGAGAAAGACATTCAGGATCTTCGAGACTTTTAAATGGTATGACTGCCATCAGGGAGGAACTTTACTAACAAAATGGTCTCAAGGCATTACTGTGAGTGCCAGGCAGCCTGAGGGTCAAAGTAGCAGAGGCAGTCAAATGCCCGCCCGATCTCTGCAAGCCCTCAGGGCTAGGGTGGCAGACCACCTCCCAGCACTCCCAGCCAAGAGCCTGGCAACACCACCTGGGCCAGACGTTCCTGAAACCATGGAGATGTCGAACTGCCTTTCTGTGGTGGGCAGAGGACTAGGTCCAGAAGAAGGAAAATTAAAATCCAAGCAACCCCGAGACACAGATGCTGCCAGCCATACCTTCACTGCCTTGTTGAATTTGGTACAGAAGTCTCTAAATATCTGAAAGCATTCATCCAGCTTCATGGTTTTCTTGTCTTCACAGAAAAAATCTATAAGTGTTTGGGCCTCGTCCTGGAGCTCTTGTTTCCAGCATTCCAGTTCCCTCAGCTTTTCTAGGGCAAACTGCGGAAAAACAAACGAACAAACACTGAGGTAAACGTGGTCAGCTGATGGGGCGCCAGGCACTGCATCCGAGGCCCAGGGAAGACACGCTCTGGGGCTTCATTTCAGGTCTTGGAAAAGGCAGGCTTATTGCAAGGCCAGTGCACTCAGAGCCAAAAGGAAAATAACTCAACCCACACCAAACCTTGGGGAAAGCAAGGTGAACTCCTGTGTGAGACCCAGACTAAGCAACACGATAGACTTAAGAGCTTTAACCTGCAGACCGTCACCAACAAAATGTTCACTTTTAATGTCACTGGAAAAAATTACACAGGTAACTCCTCGAGACCAGCCTGGGCAATACAGTGAAACCTTGTCTCTACTAAAATACAAAAAATTAGCTGGGTGTGGTGGCGGATGTCTATAATTCCAGCTACTCAGGAGGCTGAGATGGGAGAATCACTTGAACCCGGGAGGCAGAGGTTGCAGTGAGCCCAGATTGCGCCACTGCACTCTAGCCTGGGTGAAGGAGAGAGACTCCGTCTCCAAAAGAAAAAAAAAAATTGAATCTACTTACACTGGCCAAGAGCTTACCTTAGGGTCCCTGAAGCCACTCAGTGTATTAATGCATTATCGATTTTGCCCCATTGAGAGGGCATTTAAGCTTAATCCCCACTGAGTTCTGTGAGGGTCAGGGTCACCCCTCCACAAGACCAAAGCCCTTGTACCTAAACCGGGGGTGCTGATCCAAGTCAGCTGGGAGGCTTGGCAACAGGCCATGCCTGCATCTGTCCCGTTCAATTTCACAGGTTTGGGGTGGACCCAACACTGTATTTTATGAAAGCACCATCCCAGGATATTCTGATGGGTCCCGATGGCTAGGCATTACTGTCCTTTACAAATCCATCCTCTTCACTTCTTCATTTTCTCCTAATTCTTCTAAGACAAGTAAGTCTCTGAAGCCCCTATTCTGGTAGTGCCTCAACACAGTGATGGGAAGGAAGGAAGCTTGTTTTCCTCCAATGAGTCCCAAGCCCTTCAGCATGGAATCTGCCATGTCCAAAGGTCACATACACCTCTCTGATGGCAGTTCAATGACAACATGGGGAGCTGCATGAGGAAGCAGTATGATGCAGGGAAGAAGGGCTCCACAGCAGCCACAGCCCACGCAGAATGAACATTTGGAATCACACTGAAGTCTTATGTTGAGACATAAGGCTCCGTTACCCAGGCTGGAGTACAGTGGTGTGATCGTAGCCCATTGCAGCCTCGATCTCCTGGACTCAAGCAATCCTCCCACCTGGCCCCCTGAGTAGCTGGGACTATAGCTATACACCATCGCACCCAGCGAATATTTAAATTTTTTTGTAGAGACAGGGTTTCCCGATGTTTCCCAGGCAGGCCTCAAGCCATCCTCCCACCTCTGCCTCTCTAAGTGCTGGGATTACAGAGGTAAGCCATTGCGCCTAGCCTGTGTTGCTTCCTTGTTTACTGGGAAATAATGGTTATATAAAGAAGGAATGTATGAAGGATGTTACTTTATGAAATCACCTGTATCATGTTTTTAAAAAAGGTTATATTTGAGAGCTTTTTTTGAGTGAAGCAGGGGTAGTCTGGGAAATGGTAAAGCAGAAGCTGTCCACTCTGGAGGGAGCTGCTGTTTGAACCTGCTTGGAGAGCTACAGAACCTACAGAGAAATTCTGTGAAGATGCCACCTCCTACCCACTCCAACCCACTTTCCCCCTTCAAAGCCCTTCTCTTAAACCAAACACAGTCAAGAGGTAGCAGGAAACCAAAACTATGTAGGAAACCAAATACCAGAGAAAGTAACCATCTGAGTCAGTAGCCCAAGGCAGTGTGTGCATTCGTGCTGTATTTTTCTTTATGGAGGAATGGTATTAATGAAAGGATAAATCTTTGCCTGTCATTCTTCCACAGGGGGAAAGATGGATTCCAGCCAAGAACAGCTCAACTGCAGAAAAATAGGCCTCCTAACAAGAATCTACATGGGAGCTCAGCTCCACCTCGTATGTTTCATCTCTAGGTCCTGTGAGGATCGACAGAGTACCAGGAAGGAAAAATTTAACACACTGAAGTCTCCCTTTGGACTTGGGAAAATGAAACATTCTGAATGTGGATCTGAACAGCAACCATACTTGGAGTTATCTGCCATGAGTTCTACATGATTAGCGCCAGAAATAGAGAAGTTCAAAGCTATACTGGCAAAGCGAGAATGACAACAGGTTAGCAGCTGTACCGTCAAATTCAACTTCACATCTCTAACTTGCCTGCTGCAAACCAAAGTTTCAAACAAATTCACTCAGTATCTCTTGCAGATCTGAACTAGATCTGCAAAAATGTGTTCCTGTGATTTTTCTGCTTCAAATCCTTGAAGAGTTCCCCACTTCTTATAGCATGGAGTCTGAATCCAGCATTCAGATTGGTGTTCAGAGACTCGTGGGACCTGACCCTGACCTACCTGGAAGAATTTTATCTCACCTATTCAAAAGAAAGTTGCATTTAAGACAGAAAAGTACATAGCTATACGAAGAATTTTACTTATAGAGATAAAAATGACAGCCAGAAAGAAGTATAAAGGGTTAAAACAAGACTGACAGTGAAAAGTAGTCTAGAGGTAAGGCTAAGTGAAAGCTGTTCTTCATCCTAAGCATCTCCGTATGAATACTGAGTATGAGACGGTAATAGTTAATATGAGAACCTAGAGTAATAAAACATCCGTAATTTTCATCTTGATGTGCGATGGTCTTTATTCTTGAATTTCTGGAGTTGATGTATTTGTTCACTGTTTTAGTATTTTTGTGGTGGGGGTGTTTGCTTTGCTGTTGCACTTTGATAAAAATCTGTGCCCTTCAACAAGAAAATTAATTTGGTTTTACTTGAAAGAAAACACAGGGCACATGTTTAATAATAAAAATAAACTCACAGCAGAGCCAAACAAAATCAAGCATCTGCTGAAGGTGATAATATTCTGAAGGAGCTGAACTAAGAAGCGAAGGTTTCAGGTGGCACAACCTCGGGAGCACGCTGTTCTCAGCACCAACGGCAGCTGCCACACGGTTCTAGCTCACAGGTCTCAAAGCACTAACAGCACTTCAGGTAGCACAGCCTTTCGCTGAAGACTAAAAAGCATGAGATGGTGCCATAATTTTAAATAAGGAAGATAAAAGAAGTATGTCAGACTATATGATTAGTGAGTCACAATGAGCTGTCACAAACATGTCCACTCCACTGTTTTTTGTTGGTGTTATTCAGAGCAGCTCCCGACACACCCTGTGGGCCCTGTGTTCTCCTGGTGTCGACGGGCATGCCTCTCGTGTGCTCGGCTGTTCTCATCATCAAACATGCCAAAATGCAGCTTGTTTCTTCAGCATAAACAAGTGAGGAAATGACAGCCTAAGTTCTAAGGCATCTTGATTTCTGCGGAACTTCCTTCTGTTATCCAAAAGTTTAACTGGTTTAGAAACAAAACCTGAGTTGCCAGGCAGAGCCCAAGTGCAGCTCCATCGCTGATACCAGTTCATCACAGTAAAGTGCAATCGTGCAGACTGAGCAGTGAGTAACAGGAGCCTCGCAGAAGCAGTGTCACTAAACAAACACATCAGGCTTAGGCTGGGCGCAGAGGCTCACACCTGTAATCCCCGCACTTTGGGAGGCCCAGTGGGGGTGGATCACCTGAGGTCAAGAGTTTGCGACCAGCCTGGCCAACATGGCAAAACCCTGTCTCTACTAAAAAAGTACAAAAATTAGCCAGGTGTGGTGGTACACACCTGTAATCCCAACTACTCAGGAGGCTGAGGCAGGAGAAACGCCTGAACCCGGGAGGCGGAAGTTGCAATGAGCTGAGATTGCACCATTATATTCCAGCCTGGGCAACAGAGCAAGACTCAGTCTCAAAACAAAACAAAACAAAACAAAACAAACAAACAAAAACAAATACATCAGGCTTAGATCACATTTAACATCCTCTGCAAAGAATGGGCATGGAAATACCAAGTTCCTTTTACTAACTTGGAGAAAAAAATATGAATGGGAACTGCTGCTTCCACAAATACAGCCATGCAAATTCAACCAGCCCCGGGGTGCTGCTGGGAGATGAGATTAGAGGGACTGACTTGAGTCACCTACAAACCTGAAGAAAATCTTCCAACTGCTGACAAAGTTCACCATCCCGCTGGATGTTTTCTTTTAGTGATCTCGTCCTGATAAACAGCAAGTGCAGTTCTGCCTCTGTGTTATCCAGAGATAATCTAAAAGAAGAAAGGGGAGAGTGGGCAGTTGGAACAAAGAAGCCATGTGTCATGTGGGTATCTTAAATAAGACGGTCACTCAACCTTGGAAACAGAAGGGGAGAGCTACTGTGCTGACATTTACCCACCTCTGTATTTAGATCTCATGCGTTTCTCCTGTTTTAAGAGGTGACTCCTTTCTAAAGACATACACTGGGTCAAAGAGAACACGCTGTAACTGTGCTCTTGATGGTGAGCTAACCAAAACCATGAGACCTGTATACTTTTTCATAAACTAGCTCCAAGGAGCATTACAAACTAAAAGTCAGCAGGATTCCAAGATTCATATACTTTCCATGGGCCACTAAACACAAATATGAAACTAACCCACAAGAAGCAAGGCAATGAATGTTGATAGCCCTACTACTACAGGTAGCAGCGAGAGAATAGCACATTCCATGCTCTTCACCGCAGGTGGCCAGAACAAGCTTTCTGTTTTACAGAGAACTAAAACACAGCTAACAAATCTGCAACTTTGTTTTTTTCGAGACATAGTCTTTCGCTCTGTCACCCAGGCTGGATTGCAGTGGCCTGATCTCCCTGCAACCTCTGCCTCCTGGATTCAAGCAATTCTAGTGCCTTAGCCTCCAGAGTAGCTGGAATTATAGGCATGTGCCATCATGCCCAGCTAATTTTTGTCTTTTTAGTAGAGATGAGGTTTCACCATGTTGGTCAGGCTGGTCTAAAACTCCTGAGCTCAAGTGATCTGTCCACCTCGGCCTCCCAAAGGACTAGGATTACAGGGGTGAGCCACCAGGCCCAGCCATTTTTTTTTTCTAAAGATACAGTCTCACTCTGTTGCCCAAGCTAAAGTGCAGTGGCAAGATCATGGCTCACTGCAGCATTGACCTCCTACGCTCAGGCGATCCTCTCGCCTCAGCCTTCCGAGTAACTGGGACCACAGGTGTGCACCATCACACCTGGCTAACTTTTAAATGTTTTTTAGAGACAGGGCTTACTGTGTTGCCACTAGTCTCAAACTACTGGGCTCAAGTAATCTTCCTGCACTGGCCTCCCAAAGTGCTGGGATCACAGGCATGAGCCACCGTACCCAGCCCTAATTCTGCATATTAATGGCTGGATTGATTGCAATGCTTTTGTTATATACATCAAATCAAGATAGGCAGAATGTGGGCTGGTCGCGGTGGCTGAGGCCTGTAATCCCAGCACTTTGGGAGGGCGAGGCAGGCAGATCACCTAAGGTCAGGAGTTTGAGACCACTGTGGCCAACATAGTGAAGCCTCATATCTACTAAAAATACAAAAAAATTGGCTGGGCACGGTGGCTCGTGCCTATAATCCCAGCACTTTGGGAGGCCAAGGTGGGTGGATCACAAGATCAGGAGTTCAAGACCAGCCTGATGGTGAAACCCTGTCTCTACCAAAAATATAAAAATTAGCTGGGCATGGTGGTGGGCACCTGTAATCCCAGCGACTTGGGAGGCTGAGGCAGAGAATTGCTTGAACCTGGGAGGTGGAGGTTGCAGTGAGCAGAGACTGTGCCACTGCACTTGAGCCTGGGTGACAGAGTGAGACTCAATCTCAAAAGAACAAACAAAAAAATCAGTCGGCCATGGTAGTGGGAGCCTGTAGTCTCAGCTACTTGGGAGGCTGAGGCAGGAGAATCACTTGAACCTGGGAGGCAGAGGTTGCCGTGAGGCAAGATTGTGCTACTGCACTCCAGCCTGGGTGACACAGCGAGGCTCTGTCTCAAAAAAAAAAGATAGAATGTGAATGATGGTTTTGTTTCACTGAGTAGGTGAAACCTAAAATGCACGTGAAACTCATAAATTAGGATGCATTCACGCTTCCATTGTCAATTCGAATTTTTCTTTGTGCAATGAGTTTTCCACCTTCACTGGTAACTGGCACGTAACTGAGATCTGTTTGTACTTCACAAGTGTATTTCATCTTCCATTTCAAATAAACTTGCGGAATAGAGTTTTTCTAAGTCTAGCTCCAATCCAGCTCTGACCAGAAACGTCATTTCAAAAATATAATGCTAATTTCTATCTACATATCTCTTAGGAACACTTTTAAACTAATCAGAGTAAAAATGTTCCCACATAAATTTTTTTCAGTAATTGAAAACCAGAAAAGTTCCTATAAGATGTCCATTCTTTTTGGAGAATAATCTAGAGATCTGTAAACATAAATTATGAACTGTTTACACCTTTGAACTGATAATCCCACTTTGGAAAAGACATGTCATCTGGGCTAGATGTTCACAGAATCAGTAACTTTGAGATACTAGCCAGTGGCACAGCTGTGAACTATGGTTCATTTATTGATATGCATATGTTCACAGATGTCATAGCTGGAAAGAGTCACTTAAATAATAAGTCTATGCTAGGAAATGGGTTGACACATGAAGCAGTGTGCTGAACCTGCTCATGAGAACCGACCGTGGGTGTCTCTTCCTAATTTGCATTCAGTAGCGCATGTCAGCAGCTTGACACCAGCCATGGCGACAGTATTTACAACATGGAAATCAGCAAATGCTACAAATCAGGACTTTTTTCTCCAAGAGCTGGTTATTGAACATTTGTCATGGGATGCGAGGATGTAATATAAATTTAAAAACACATATACAAAAGTCAAAATAGCATACATACACAGAATCTAGCTACATTAAGATACATATCTATATTAGGATCAGAAGCAAATTAGAGTGATGTAAATAGAGCCTTATGTTTGGCAGATACTTTTTCTGTATGTGCCTTTCTCTGTGAGTGACTAATGTAAAGTAAAATAGTTTCACAGCTCTTGGTACAGTTCCAACCCCTTTTAATGCAAAGGAAAATAAATGTACTATGTTAGACTCTACAAGGAAACAGAGACATGTGGTCGCGAAAGTCTGATATATACCAACTCCCAAGGTAAAAGGCGGTGTTGTTTAAGCTCTATCTCTTGGGTGTGGAGGGTTTTAAAATTCTTAATCCATATTTTTGGTACTGATGATATTCATTAGAATATATTGAAATAGTTTCTTTAGTTTCAAAATAAAGATTAATTTTTCAGAACCCCCAAATTCCAAAGGTGCCCACACACCTGTGTTAAGCAAATGAAGGACAGTCTGAAAGTTCAATGAAACAAAACTTTCTAGAGTTTAAACTGGAATCTAAAAGTTTTAACCATTTATCAGTTTTCAATAAAAAGGTAAAGAATCTTGAATTCTCACAATTCACTTGCTTACCTAGCAGTTTTCTGAACGTGATGCAATTTTTCTGAAAAGTTTAGAAGAATGGCGTCTTTCTTTTGCGCTTCCTGAAACAAAAACAGAATTTTCTCACTATATTGATAAAACTGGAAGGAAATAATTTTCTTAGGGCTTAAAGAAATCTCAAAATCACCGCTCCTGTTTCTAAACTTGATACATTCAAAGCATTTCGCACTGAGACATGAACTCTGATACTCATAGATTTGCAGAACTCTCATACTCTCAAGATATATTTAACTTTCCAGAGCAATTGATCTTGACAGAAAATACAATTCATGTGCATTAAAACTCAATGGAAGGTGGCGGTGGCTGCAGCTTAGCAGGGCCCCTTGTTTCTGAGAGAATCCAATATATCCTGCTTAATCACCACCCATACCTATGAGCATGCCTTTAAATGACCAAGATACGTTCAGCTGTTAAACCAGTTTGCAAACAGAGTTTAATCAGAAGGTACACAAGCCATGGCAGTGTTTGGATTCTTCACCTGTTCAGAAGGTGAAAGGAAGGCAGGTGGGAAGGAGGCAATGACTGACTCAGGAGGCTTCCCCACTTGGGCAGAGACCACGTTACCCAGAGCACCGGGATGCTTGGATCCAAGAGAGCTCTGCCCGAATACTATCTGCAACCTATGCTGGGCAAGGAACACATTTTCTTCTTTTAATGCCTGAAAATTAACCTTTCATTCAAGTCCCAAGTTAAACGTGACCCTTTGTCTTCTGAAGAATATAGTAATCATGGCGTGTATCATTATTTACGGAGAGCTCACCATAGGCAAAACACTGAGCTAAGTATGTTATGGAATCAGCTCTTTCAGCACTCTCAATCACCTAGTTTTGGGGTAAGTTATCACTATTCTCACCATTCGATGAAGAAATTGAGGGTCTTCAGGTTTAAGTAACTTGCCTGAGGAAGTACAGCTTGCAAAGGACAGTCAAAACCTCTCAGTACTGTACCGTTCTGAAGCTCACATTCAAAACAAGACTGCACCATGGTTCCCTCCCCAGTTAAAGCTACGACTGCGGCACTCATGTCAAAACAACTGACAGATTCAGCGGAGGAAAAGCAAATCAGTTCAATTAGTTGAGATCATTTCAAAACAAAGAGATAACGGTCCTTGCTTGATTTTCCACTTTGTACCTAGCTAGCTCTTTTGGTGTTACAGAGACCCAGTAAAAAAAAAAAAAAAAAAAGGAATGGGTAGGGTCAGACCCCAAACCCTGTGCTAGCAGCAGAGTGTTCAAATGCATCGTTCACAGACAAAGACAGAAGTGACCTTTCTACACATAACTGGTCACAAATCTAGTCAATTCCACATCAGAAATAGTTCAATCCTCCATCCTCTATTTTCTGTTCCAATGGCCATTACCATCCCTCAACGCTCACCAGACAATTACAGCCAACTTCTGCTGAGGTGTATTCCTATTTCTAGTTCTTTCTCTACTCTAACCCAGCCTCCATAGTGCCTTATTTGTCTAAAAACAGAAACAAAAAAGCTCCAATCAAGCTATTACACTGTGCACAAACTTCTGTTGGTTCCCCACTGCTAAGGCATGAATCCAAATTCCCCACCTCTGACACCTGAATCCTTCACAGCTGGCTTCACCAGCCTCTCTGTTTCACTCTCCCACTTCCCTTCAAGCCCTACAGCCCTAGGAGCTGTACAACTCAAGAATTTGCAAACAGCGCTTCTATAAACGGAACCTTCTTGGAACTTGCCATGCCCTTTCCTAACTCTGTTTGACACCATCTCATGCCTGGGAAAAACTTTACTGCCTCCAAGAGGTATTCACATGCATCTCTAAGTCCTAATCATTTCCACGGACCTGTGCAACGAAGTGCAGGAGATTCATCCCAGGCTTGTTTGCTTTCGTGTCTGCCAGTTTCAGCAAAGAAGACAGTTTAAATCCTACTGCATTGCCGGCATACCCTCCCTAAAGAAGGCAAATCAGAAAGAAAAAATTACACGTATGTGAAATATATGTATAATTAGGTATATATAATATATATGTTATGTATATATATACACATACATACACACACAGACACCTTTAGATAGGCAAATAAGGTTGAAAACATAACATTGCAATTGTTTTGGATTATTACTTACTGCATTCATGATATTTCCAGCCTGGAGCACCAAGTGTAATATAGAATGTAGCTCTTCACATGACATCAGTTCTATCAAAAAGAACACATCACAGCACCTTAGAGAAGCCTTCAGCTTCAAATGCACAAAAGACAGCTACCACATCCAAGTTCAAGTGTGTCTGAAGCAAGCTGTGACCTTAAACTGTATATAAAACTGAAAAAACAAAAAAGCAATATATTCTGTGGTATACCTAATACATCATTTGCTACCGGCAATGCATGCCATAGTGTTTACTTGGAAATCAAACAGGTATGACAGCTGAATAGCACACAATCGTTCGATAATAAAAATTCTCAATTAGTGAAAAATGCAAAAGCCTAATGCAAAGCAGTATCCCGTGATATAGGAGTTAATTTTCTTCTCAGCAGTCATTTAATTTTTCCTTGTATAGCCACTACTCTTTCAGACTGCATTTCTGGAATATGAAAACTAACAGCAAGCAACATTTTGCTTAGTCAATGAGTTATGAAGAGATAAAAAATAAACAAGCTGGGATAACATGTAAATAACTTGCAAAGCACAAACCCCAAGGGTTCAGGCACCCAGGGAATCTCTTCATTTTATTCAAAGCTACACATTTCATTTGGATTGGCTGAAAGTTTTAGAAAGAAACTTATCACTGTAATACATTGGTAAACTAGTTCTTTATTAACACGAAATCCTTTGTACACCATGCAAAGAAACAAAAGTTAAAATTTTTAATACATTTAGAAAGGTAAAAAGAAAACTTGATTATTAAAATTACACTACCAATAAATAATAAAATGTCACTGATATTTTTAAGTTAACATTCTCCATTAAGTTGCTAATACTTTCAAAAAATTACAGTTGGATCACTGCCTATATTGTGTTATCTAAGAAGGCCAGTTTTGGAAGGGTGGCCAGATAAGAAATGTTTCTACCATACCCACAAGTTTGCATTGCTCAATATAAAAACATATTCTTCCAGAGCAAACCTTCCAAAGTTGTTGCAACAGTGTTAGCATGAAAAAAAAATTTAAAGGCCTCTATATTGGAATTTTTAAAAATTCTTTCTCCTTCTTAGTCTCTTCTCTAAAATGAAGAAAATATGATGGGCCAAAGAGAAAAATTTCATCTCAAAACAGGCCAGAGCAAGTAAACAGGAAAACCAAATAGGAATCAACAATTCTACAACAATAACCAGAAATCCAGAAAATGACGAAAAGGAAATCAGGCTGGCACTGACGAATGCTAAAAAGTGTGAGCGTCAGGGAGGGCCAGAGAGAACACCTGGGAGATGGGAAGAAGGCAGCGGCAACCCAGCCGGCATTCTCAGTGCCAAGATGCCAGAAACCAAAGCTGTCACCCCCACGGAAGGCACGCTGGGCAGCTCTGAGAAGAGGCTGTCCACGCTGGGCAGGCCATAATTTAAAGAATTGTTTGAATAAATGAAGATGGCCTATGTGCCCCTCTCAAATTTAAACAGCACAGCAGAAGTTGGGGTATGGAGGAGTGGGAGATGACACCACAGAACAGAAATGTCAGGAACCCTGGCAGAAGAGTCGCACAGTTGATCCCGGGAAAGGGGGTCTGCTTCTGGAAAGGCTGGGTGCCAGCCACCAACAGACAGGGAGGAGAGAGACAGCTGGGCCAGGGGCCTAGGCTCTGTGCACATGCACAGCCCACCCCACACATGCACACACCACATACCAAGACACACAGAGAAAGCTCATGCAGGAGAGGAACAAGAGCAAGACATAACCAGCAAGGTTGACTCTGAAGCCTGAGATGAAAGAAACTCCCATCTGTGGGAGGCTAATATGCAAATTAACATTCATTACACGAAGAATATCAATGGAAATAAACGTTAAGTGCATCCCTAGAAATATCTCATTTCCCTTTTAAGGGTATCTCAGAAATTCATGACTTTCATGTCCAATTTCATTTGGCTTTTTAAAAAAACTGCTATCGAAATTAAAGACAAATTCTGTGAAGGATCACGTGCTGTCTTACCTTTTATGGCAGTTCTTAAAACTGTTATATCTGTGTATAGAGAAGAACAAGAAGGTAGAAATTCCTTCTTTAGCACCATGGCTTCAATCCGAAGTGAATAGCTGAAAAATAAAAATGTAAAACTGTAGAATTTGATGTCATTAGTTTAAAAATCTTACTGTGCAAAGGCTAATGATCAGTGGCTGTACCCTTACTTTGGCACCTGAATTAAGCCGTACAGAAAGGAGTCTGCCAGAGACAGCTTGGACACATCGCCACTAAACGCTTTTAACTTCTTTACCTAAAAGACAAATGGAAAGGGGGGTAGATAAAATCACTTATGATTAAAATTTAAGATGATTTAAATTTCACCTCTGAATTCTTCTAAAAAAACAGGATTTTAGTGCTAAATTCAAATTAATTTAGAAAAGACAGAAAAGGAAATCATCCCATCTGCTATTTTTTTTTTAAAGAAAAATACAAACTCACAAATTTAAAGGCGAGGACCTAGTGTCACTTATGCAGTTATAGATATATAGTCCCATGCAAACAGGAGAGCCGCAGCCACTCGAATCCTCAGGAAGGTTGCAAAAGGGAGTAACTAAAAAGGGATCAGTTCTAAGGATGAAAGTGTTCTGTAAGCAATAATCTGGAAATGAGATCATTGTTTGGGAGAAGAAATAAAAGACTACAGGGTCATTATAATATGGTTCTTTAAGTGATAAACAGAAAAAAAAAACTTATTTTGAGTAATTTGTATACAAAATACTTAGACTGAGTAAGATCTAACACAGCTTTTCTTTCTGTCGTCTAACCCACTTCACGTATAATAGCTTTAAAGGAAGAGACTGTTGTATCGTCAGGTGAGTACACATATCTGCTCTTCAGCAGGAAGACAAAAAGGAAAACTGCTTAAACAACAGGAAGATAATGTTAGGATTGCCCCCAGGGACTCTAGTAGGAGTTGTACTGGCTGCCTGGAAAGGAGGTCAACTTTTGGAAAAGCAGGGTTCCAGCCTAAAAAGACCAGGCAATAAAATAATAATATGTACAGTAGGACACCATTTCCACAAATTTTTTAAAAGGTATCTATTAACGTCCAGCCCTCCGATGTACACACCTACATACACAGGAAAAGGATGAAAAAGCTCCACATCTCCAGGTAGTGACTCATGCCTGAAATCTGAGCTCTTTGAGAGGCAGAGGCAGAAGGATCACTTGAGGCCTAGGGTTCGAGACTTGCCTGGGCAACGCAGGGAAACCCCACCCCAAAAGGCCCCACATCCACTAGGCGATAGGGTTACGGTTGTCTGCTGTTTTCTCCTGTTGCTCATTTTTATTTTCTAAGATATCTACAATGAACATGACTACTCTTTTTTGTTTATTTGTTTATTTTTTGAGACACAGTCTTGCTCTGTCACCCAGGCTGGAGTGCAGTGGCACAATCTCGGCTCACTGCAACCTCCGCCTCCCAGGTTCAAGCAATTCTCCTGCCTCAGTCTCCTGAGTAGCTGGGATCACAGGCATGCGCCACCACGCCCGGCTAATTTTTGTAGTTTTAGTAGAGACAGGGTTTCACCGTGAAGGTCAGCCTGGTCTCGAACTCCCGACCTTGTGATCCGTCTGCCTCAGCCTCCCAAAGTGCTGGGATTACAGGTGTAAGCCTCCACGCCTAGCCCAATTACTCTTTAAAAAATAAACTAAACTAAGTTTTTAAACACAATCAATGATTCCTTTAACCAATACAGGAAAAAGAGAAGAGTTCTGACAACAGGTATATGGCCAAATAGCAAGAAGGTGAGAGTGGAGATGAAAGGAAAGTTTTCAAACAACATTAGATCATAAATCATGTCTTCCCCTCACACAGAACACTGGGCCAATCCCCAAAACCACTTCTAAGTCCACTGTTAATAGAGAGTCATCCAACAAAATTCTTTATGGTAAGTAGTAAGTACCTTAATACTGTTAGTGAAGTGTACAGCCTGTCTTTGCAGCTAACTGTTGCCAGTAAGTAGCTAACACTTTGCATTATTCTTTAGAAAGCTTATTCTCTTCCATCCCCTTGGTTATGAGTAATAACACGATTTTAAGTTCCTTGCAAAATAGGAAATGACAATTCAAAAATATAAAAAGGAGTATTTGCAAAGATCCACAAACTGAAACATCTACCTCAATTATTTGACAATATAAAATGTAACACAGTTCACATCCTAGTATTAAGTTTGACTCTTAAGACTATCTTCTTTTTCTAGGTCAGAAAATAGCCATTTACATAATTCCATTTCCCTTACTGGTAGCGCCACAAAGTGAATTGACCATTTTTAGCCTTATTAAATTTAGAGGCACATGGCACTGCTGGTTTAAGCTCAGATCAGTACCTAGCTTCTGCACTGAGAAACCTATACGACGAATTCTAATCCCTTCTGAACTAGAATTTAACAATTCACTATATATGGGCAGGGGCAGAGGGAGGTTGTATAAGACCATATACATAGCATGTGTGAAGCCTCTGAAAATCACAGCATGGTTTTCAATCTAAAGTGTAAGACCAGGTCATGCTAAGTAAACTTGGTAAATGTTTCTATTAAACATGTGCTAAACTGTAACTTAGCAATGATTAATCTCCTTCACTTACGTAAAAAGCTGGAAAAAAAAAAGTATGGATTTCAAGAGAAGGGTGATAGACTGTATTTGATTTAAACGCCATGTATACAGTTCTTTGTTCCATTTCAAAATGAGATTTATGTTCTTTAAGAGAGATTATCGTATCTTCACAGTGGAAGGAAAGTAAAAAAGAAAGATGAACATACCCTACAATTATTACGCATTCTCATTATCAAAAAAGCATTTATTAAATATTTTTAGGCGTAATTTTGTGAGCTGAGCCAAGAGACCCTCTTTATGGCCCTGGCTGTGCCTGGTTGCTGTTTTAACAGTGACTGCCGGCTCCTCGAGACTCTCACACTTCAAAGGACAAGGCTCCTTCACCCTATTTAATTCCAGTCACATGGCTTCAAATGGCAAGATTTCCCACAAACATACCCACCCAACAGAAGACCCACGGGCTTCCTGTCATTCCCCTCCCAGCAGCAGAGTCAATGAAGAAGGAGGTAAAGAGATATCACAAATGTGCAGCAGACGTAACTCAGCTGCTTCAGGAGAAAATAAAATTTCTGCCATGTCTAGCACCAGCCCACAACAGAGGAAGGGCTGGTCAGGCGCGGCGGGGGGTTCCCTGGCTTGGGAACTTGGTGCTGGATAAGAACACACTCCCAGAGTTTCATTTCTGGGCCCACCTTCTTCCTTTGCAAGTGTGAACTACACATTAGAGGAAAGATGAACAAACAAGCCAGATAAAAGATTTGTGGTGGAGGGCAGAGAAATTCTCAACAACAAATTAACCTTGGCTTAGGTTGGCTTGTCAGCTGAGAAGGCAGGAGAGAAAAGGGCTGTTTCCGTTTGTATTTTTCAGAATGCTGATAAGATTACAGTATTATTCAAGTGACACTTATTCACACCAGTACTTTGTGATAGCAGAGGTGATGAAAAGGCTGGCAGGCCAGCAGTGCGAGGCGGGGTTTTGAAAACCTTTGCCCTTCCTTCCTCCAAGGCAGGCAGTGGAGCGCAGCAGAAAGAACCACACTGGACTCAGCAGAATCAGGGCTCGAGTCCACCCCGCTGCTCTGTCACCCAGCAATCATGTGACACCAGACAAGGTATAACAAGCCTGTACGAGCCTCAGTTTCTCATCTGTAAAACAACGTTGCTGCAAGGATTACATGAAAAATACACAAAAGAATCATAGCTATGATTGATTGACTTTCTATGTGCCAGCCACCAGGCTAAGCGCTTTCAAAACATGATCTCATCTCACTTCATTCTGCCCTGTCCAGTCAGTGCCTGGTACATGGGGCCACTCAATAAAGGTTTGGTCTTTATTTGTGCTAAAAATGAGCACAGAACGTTACACACAGGCTGAGTGCCATGCGGTTACGTGTCCACTTATGAATTTATTAGCATATTACGCCACATTCCTAAACCTCTTTTCTCTGACCCTGCCTCCTTCTCGGCCTCATCTGCATCCTCCAACCTCCATCCTGAGACTCAAAGATTCCAGGGTTGGCCCTGGGTCTGAGTAGTGCCAGGGGCCACAAAAAAATTTGTCCTTGCAATGGGCAGCAGTCAGGGGGTAGCTTCCGAGACCCCCTCCCACAGCACTTCCTTTCCCCGAGACTCCCTCCCACAGCACATTTACCCCACAGTGTTTAGAAAGGGGCTCCTGGCAGCGCCGGGGACTGTCAGGGTGTTCCTGCTGAAGGAAGCTCCCAGTTGAGTTTGGAGGGTGTGGTGAGCTGAAGCCCAGAGTCAGTAATGTAAACAAGGAGGCGAAGTGTGACCAAGCTCGCCAGATATTCAGACTGAGGACGACCCCGCAGCAGGAGGTTGTGGGAGAAACAGCCGCTGCCTGGTTCAGTGGCTGGGAAGGCATTTTAGGATCCCAGGGCAATGCTTCCATCTCAGCGAGACCCCACCTCCCGGGTTAGCTAACTGGGGGTGAGAGAGTCTCCGGGACTCAGTGCAGTCCCTGAATGGGTTTTCATCATCTTGCCCTCAGCAGTCTTTGTTTTGAATTATATCCCCCACACAACCCAAAAATCCAAAGCTCTTTTAAATAGGACAGGTTTGACAGCTTAGCTGCTTCTGTGAAAAACCCCTTTGCATTTTCTAATCACCTTTGAATTTTAAATGAGAAATGAAGATATTAAGAAAACTGTATTCCGTTTCCCACCTCACCACTGCATGAAGCTGAGCTGGCAGCCTCCCTCGTGCCTAACTTTCATTTAGTTAGCAGTGTAGAGTTTTCAGAGCACTTTCACATGGGCTGTCAAATCTGATTCTCACTTAACAACACGGTCAGGTCAGTTAGGAGTGGGTAGCAGAGAGATCCTAGAGGAGGCTTGAAAACAGCCCAAGCAGGAATAAGGTTTTAAGAGCAAGTGAATCGTTTTAAAACTCAAATTAACTAAAAACTAACCTAACAAGATTTTGGAACTCCCATTCTTTACAGAAAAGATTAAGGACTGTTCAGTATGCACAATCCAGGGTAAATTATGATTTAACGTACCTTTCCTTTAAGATTTTAAGACTCTACTATTATTAACATTAATAACTGCCACTAATTAATCTTGGCTTGGGTTAATTACACTTAATGTGCAGACAGAAAACCTGAGGGACAGAGAGTTCCCAGGTTAATAGGTACACCTAGATGTAACTAGATCTCTCTTAGTTACTCACTAAGATCCTAAATTTGGCATTGTGAGTTTAACACTAATCAATGTAAAAGGAAAAAATACAACTATCTCTCTCTTGTTACATGACACTAAAGTAAAGCTACATAAATTAGGTCTGGGAAGAAGAGTGGGAAAGAGGAGGCAGAAGTCAGAAGTGCTTGTGAAAAGGGTAACATACTAAAAAGTCACCCTTACTTTTTACTTTTAAAAGTTGGCCGGGTGCACGCCTGTAATCCCAGCGTTTTTTGGGAGGCTGAGGCGGGTGGATTACTTGAGGTCAGGAGTTCAAGACCAGCCTGGACAACATGGTGAAACCCCATCTCTAACAAAAGTTATGGGGGTGTGGCAACATGCACCTGTAATCCCAGCCTACTTGGGAAGCTAAGGCGGAAGAATCGCTTGGACCTGGGAGGTGGAGGTTGCAGTGAGCCGAGATCACTGCACTCCAGCCTGGGCGACAGAGCAAGTCTGTCTTGAAAAAAAAGTCATCTGTTACTTTTACTTATAATGTAAAAACCGTGGTAAAAGTCTATAGTATTTAGGTATTTTATAAATACGTATTTGTGTAATTTCTTTTTTTTTTTTTTTTTTTTTTGAGACAGAGTTTCGCTCTTGTTACCCAGGCTGGAGTGCAATGGCGCGATCTCGGCTCACCGCAACCTCCGCCTCCCGGGTTCAAGCAATTCTCCTGCCTCAGCCTCCCGAGTAGCTGGGACTACAGGCACGTGCCACCATGCCCGGCTAATTTTTGTATTTTTAGTAGAGATGGGGTTTCACCACGTTGACCAGGATGGTCTCGATCTCTTGACCTCGTGATCCACCCGCCTCGGCCTCCCAAAGTGCTGGGATTACAGGCGTGAGCCACCGCGCCCAGCCTGTGTAATTTCTTACTGAAATTTTTCAAGGAATTTTTTCCTTAGAAATAAAGGACAATATCACAATATCACAAGATATATATAAAATATAAAACATTTTCTGCTCAACCATATTTGAAGATAAACTAAATACATGTCTATGTTATACACACACACACACACACACACACATACACACACATTTTTTTTCTGCATGTACATATACATAATTCTTTCTGCAGTTACAGGAAATAGTTCTTTTATAATTCTGATTTTGACCCTCATCCTCCACTGTTTACCCATCCACTCATTGCCTAAATCTTGGATTTCTTTCCAATATTGTAAATAATCTATCTAAACTTCTAGCCAGTACTGTCAGGAGGTTCTTGCTCAGGTGAGCTGTTAATACTATTTTCCACTAACAGCTTCTGCATATCGAGGACAGAGTGTATCTGAAGATTCTGCTGTATACTTCCAACAATAAGAGCATTTTTCTTTGGTAGTTGGCATGACAATTACTTTATAGGAAGACTCTTCACGAATATCACCACCTTCTAAGTTGATGAGGAATTTCCCTTTAAGCTCAATTACATCTGCAGTAATTGAGCTTAAAGGGAAAGTTGGTAAGAGTCTATATAGTATTTAGGTATTTTATAAATATGTATTTGTGTAATTTCTTACTGAAATTTTTCAAAGAATTTTTTCCTTAGAAATAAAGGACAATATCACAATTTTGGAAGGTTTCATACAACTGTTTTTCTGTTTTTTTGTTTTTTTTTTCTATCAAGCTCCTAACCATTCAACAACGCAGTTAATTCATTCAGTCCAAACAAAACAAATAAATTTATATCGTGGTAGTATGTATTACTATCACAGCAATTTCCACCTTTGAGTTAATTATGTAGATAAGATTTTATGAACAGTTCACCTACCTCTCCAAAGTTTTAGAGCATCTTTATTCAAAAATGATTTTCATATATTTTTTAAAAGTATATGTATTATAAAATAACCTGAGTTTATACTATGCAAAGGTCATCTTTAGATGACAGAAAAGGAATCTTTTTTTTTTTATTTACTTATTTATTTATTTTTTTTTCTCAAAGACAGGGTTTCACCATATTGGTCAGGCTGGTCTTGAACTCCTGACCTCAGGTGATCCGCCCGCCTCAGCCTCCCAAAGTGCTAGGATTACAGGCGTGAGCCACCGCGTCCAGCTTTTTTTTTTTTTTTTTTTTTGATGATGATGAAAATTTATTGAGCTCCCATGTGCCAAGTACCATGTTAGATGCATAATTAGAGTTTCATCATCTTGACAATCCAATGAGGTCAGCATCATTATCTTCCTTTTATACGTGAGGAAACTAAAGTTCACAGGAGTTAAGAACCTTGTCCCATTTTCTCAATTAAGGGAACAGCTCAAGTCTGAATCTATATTTTCTGACTCCATAATATCCATGCTCTTTCTACCAGATCACTTTTTACTTTTATGTGAGAAAACTCAGGTTCTGGGTAGGAGAGTGCCCTTCCCATGTGAGTTTTGTTTTTTTGTTGAGACAGAGTCTCACTCTTTCACCCAGGATGGAGTGCAGTAGCGTGATCTTGGTTCACTGCAACCTCCACCTCCCAGGTTCAGGCAATTGTCATACCCCAGCCTCCTGAGTAGCTGGGATTACAGGTGCATGCCACCACTCCCGGCTAATTTTTGTATTTTTGGTAGAGACAGGGTTTCGTCATGTTGGCCAGGCTGGTCTCAAACTCCTGACCTCAGGTGATTCACCTGCCTCAGCCTCCCAAAGTGCTGGGATTACAGGCGTGAGCCACCACTCCTAGCCTTCCATGTGAGCTTTGACACACTTAAAAATATTAAGCTTTTATGATCACTCCTAACATCTACAACTCATGCGCTGAATTTCTTACCTCTTCTGACTCTGGCAAAAACTTAAGAAATTCTCTCAAGGTCTCTGATCCATAATGCTCACTTTTTCCTTGATGAATATCTTCTACAATGGACCGAGGAGACCTTAAAAAGACAATGAATCACATTCCATTTCACGTTTGCTAGCGTGCCAAAAGAGGTGCAAGCCAGTGGAAATTAAAACAAATCTCCCCCACCCTCCTTCCCACCCACCTCCTTCCCAGTCTGGACGGCAGTTTTGTGTGAGTGCTCATAACAGCCCCACTGCCTGGAAGCAGGAAACCTCAATACTGTGCTCAAGGTCCCTTCACCCAGAGCACCATCCCTGGGCATCCCCAAAAGGCTGAACGCAGCAACAACCACAGGGAGTCTCTTTTGTGGGGAGAAAAATAATCCCCTTTGGTCTCACTAAAACTCCTGCACAACCTTCTCCTTACACTTCAGAACAGAGAACTCCAACTACTACTTGACTCATCAGTCCAACCTCCACTGAAGGGGCGACACTAAAGGTGACTCTATATAGAGTCCCTAATGGGACAGGCTTGAATGCGTGCCCTGGGACAATTCTGCATCTACTTCAAGCCACTATGTTATGTTTCCATGAAGGAAAACAGCAGAAAGTGACAGTTACTTGCAGACTCATCAAGCCACGTGTCTAAGAAGATTTGAAGGTGTGAGGAATGACTTTCACTCATATTAGAATTTGAATTTCAGCTCAGTCACACCCACAGACTTTGATACTGACAGCAGGGATATGACAAAAGTTTCAAATGTGTGCAAAATCTTACCTCTTAAATTGCTTAAGAAATATCCCAATGTTCATGCTCCGTTTTGCATCCAAAACAGTAATCTGGAAAAAAAAAATAAGGACACATCGGATTACTAAATTCAAATAAAAAGAGTTGGAGAAAGAAGATAATTAAAACCTATCAAATGCAACACTAATTTATAAAAGAATAATTCCCAATGTATAAATCTGGTGATTAACAGATATTCCTAACATAGTTTTATAAATAGTAAAAGATTATCGTCTCTCCAAACTTTCTACAGTGATATTGTATTTTCTTAAATGTAATAACACATACCTATTTTAATATTATATAACTTTTAATATACAGATGGTCCCAACCAATGAAGGTCCATCTTATGATTTTCCAAGTTTACTATGGGCTTCTTAGGATATTAAATGCATTTTCTCTCTTTTTCTTTGAGACAGAGTCTTGCTCTGTTGCCCAGGCTGGAGTGCAGTGGCACCATCTGAGCTCACTGCAACCTCTGCCTACTGGGTTCAAGCAATTATCCTGCCGCAGCCTCCAGAAAGTAGCTGGGATTACAGGCAGGCACCACCCACCCGGATAATTTTTTTATTTTTTGTAGAGACAGAGCTTCACCATGTTGTCCAGGCTGGTCTCAAACTACTGACCTCAAGTGATCCACCCGCCTCAGCCTCTCAAAGTGCTGAGATTACAGGCGTGAACCACTGTGCCTGGTTACATTTTCAACTTACAATATTTTTTTCCTATAATGGGTTTTTACGACGCAGCCCCATCATAAACTAAGAAGCATCTATAAAAGTCAGTCATCCTTTAGTACCCACAGAGGATTAGTTCCAGGACCCCTGGGGATACCAAAATCTGAGGATGTTCAAGTCTTGTGTAAAATTGCATAGTACTTTGCATATAATCTATGCACAACCTCCTGCAAACTTTAAATCATCTCTAGATTACTTCTAATACCTAATTTAATGTAAATTGTGTTATATAAATGGTTGCCATACTATATTTTTAAATTTGTATTATTTTTTATGGTTGTATTGTTATTTTCTATTTTCTTCTGAATATTTTTGATCCATGGTTGGTCGAATTTGAGGATGCAAACTCTGCAGTCATGAAGAAAGGTCTGTATAATATATACTTTAAATGTTTTTATTTAGCAATGTCCTCTTAGAATAATATCACTCACACTTAAAAGCCCCAGTTTGGAAATGGGATGCTCTGGCCTAATGAGAATCACGTGAGATTTGAACTGAGAAAGTAAAAAACAACTCGGAAGATATTGCAGATTGAGTCCCAACCCTGACTTACGGATGTAAAAGAACCCGTGAAGTCATTTTCAGAAACATCAATAAATTAATTTTTTTCTAAAAGAAAAATTTCATTTCATTCAAAAACCTTATATATGTCCAACAGACCTTTTAGGAGGGTGTAAGGTAGTGTCCTACATTTTATTTACTCAAAATTTTAAAAAGAAAAATCTTGTGCTGTATGCATTTCACCAAGGCTAAGATACTTTTTATTTTTGCATTTTCCTGATCTCTGGAATCAAGATGTGTCTTATAATATATGGCATCTTTTTATTTAATGAAATATGGTTCAGCTATTCTGTCAAAACCCAGATTTGGGCTGTAGCAGGTTTTAACTGATCAAAATTTATAATTTCAGAGGGCTTTATCAGACTAGAAATTAGACCTTTTTTTTGGTTGTTAAATACAGAAGCCATCTCTGCCTCTGGAGGTAAACATCCAGGCTGCATGGAGGAAAGAGAACCTGAAAACTGCTGCATTTTTTTCCCATTTGTTTTTTGGTAAAGGGAGACTAGCTAAAATAGGAATGTTGTTGTAATGCTCTTCCTTTCCAAATGTATGTGATTCACTGTGAACAAAAGAGAATCAGGTTTCAGCCTAAATTCCTCCTCTCTGGGTCTGCTTGGGAGTTTATAACCAGCAGTAAGACTGTTAACCAACATTAATGTCACTTCCTGGCTATAAGGTTAAAATTTTTATAACAGTACAGTTGCCTTCTTTTGAAGACAAATCTTTAACAATCACATTATTTATTAACCTAGGGGTTTGTTTCATGTTAGCACAATCACCTGCCAGCCATAAAATAAACTCCCAAGCTGAAAGGGCAGCCTCCTTCTTGGAATCCTATCCAGGGACTGCAGTTCAAGTTCAGTGTAAAGGGAGCAGAGAGCAGGAGAGAAGGAAAGGGTGAGAATAAAACCTGTCAAACTCAACACCCTTCAAAAGCTCATACCAAAAAAGGAATCCCAATTTATTAAGACAGAAAACTGGGTTTAAAGGGACGGGCGCAGTGGCTCATGCCTGTAATCCCAGCACTTTGGGAGGCCAAGGTGGGTGGATCACAAGATCAGGAGCTAGAGACCATCCTGGCCAACATGGTGAAACCCTGTCTTTACTTAAAATACAAAAATTAGCCAGGTGTGGTGGTGCAAGCCTGTAGTCCCAGCTACTTGGGAGGCTGAGGCAGGAGAGTCACTTGAACCAGGGAGTCGGAGCTTGCAGTGAGCTGAGGTGGTGCCACTGCACTCCAGCCTGGCAACAGAGCAAGACTCTGTCTCAAAAACAAAAAAAACAAAAAAAACTGGGTTTATTATAATTCACAGATTAAAAGTCCACATACAAGAATTGTCTATTGATATAGTTACGTGGCACGTCCACAGAACTTCCTCTGCATTCACCTAGGATGGAGAAATGACTTGTTTTGTATTTCTTTCACTGAAGTACCACCTTCTGCTACATTTAACCTTTGACTGCAGTGCTTGCTCTCCCACTCCCCAGGTGAACAGAACCCCACACGCATCAACCCTCTGGGACCCTCTTCACTCAGCCAAGATCCAGAGACATTGCTGCTGGAAAGTGATGGAGAAAATTACTCTTATGATCTCTGCTGGACAGGTAAGGAAACTGAGCCTCATAAATATCATTTTATCTTTCCCAAAGCAGTGTTGAACTGATACGTGAGCCTGGTTCTCTCTGACTCCTTTTCACTCTAGTTTCTGTGATTCTTCTTATTACTGAGCTTCCTACAGAGACGTAGCCATTTCCCCACCAGCATGGTGCTTGCACTGTGAGGTTTTTCCAGGAATGGAGGCAGATGTGTAGGAAGCTTTATGTGTGCCTGGCCAAGTCCCTGGTGACCCCAGAGCTGTATCTGAGAGATGACAGATGGGAATCATGTTCTCACCAGGCAAGAGAGCCTCCATGGCCCTGCGCCCTGGCCCTGTGACAGGAGTAGCCCATGGTGCCCCAACACAGGGGCAGCCCAGGTGTGGAAGCAGACGGCTCTACAGCTAGCTGTGTTTCAGAAACGAGGAGAATTCAGTGATATTCCTAAGGGAAAACTGGTCTGGCTGTGACTGAGCACCTTACAGGAAAAACAGAGCCCAGCACTTCACCCAAACAACATGAAAATGGAGACAACTGATAGCATTCGGGGGCAGTGCCACACGCTCCTGGCATCCTCAGATTTGCCTGGTGCCCGAGGAGTCTCTTTATCTACTTTATGGCATTCGAGCCTTCCAAAGCAGTGTTATAAGAGTGATTGTTGAAGTCCTTCAAAGAGGGTTATCACTACACATGTAAATTAGCTTATCTCACTTCCCAAATGCCTGCTGTCTCAAAGCTGGGCCATTCAGAAACAAAGCCGAGTTGGGTTGGGTAGTGTTTTGGAATCATTCAGAGCAGTGGAATCTGCACATGGGATCCCAGTGGGACTCACTGGGCACAAGCTGACAAGTCAGAGGCAAGAAATTGCCCAAAGAAGAGGGATAAACAAACCCAGCCAATGAGTGAGCTGCATCTTTCCCTCCCTCCCACCAGCTCCAATCAACCGGTAATTACTCCTCTGGTCACACCAGGACTTGGAGGCAGGACCGCCAGTGAAGTTAGGGCCACAGGTACAGTCAGTGTACTGCACTGTTTGTTAGCTCTTCCCCTAAAATTCCTAGCAAAGAATGGCAAACAAGGCAGCTAGAAATGTAAGGTAATGAGGTAATTAATGTACTCAATCCATTTTAGGGATTTCCCACTAGGATTCGAAGGAGGCCTGGGCTCTACTCACAGTTTCCCCACAATTGCCAGGTGGCCAGGGTTGTTCTGATACCCACTGAAACAGCACCACTATGCCACTTAGTGAGGGATGCCAATGACTACACGATCACTCTTGCTAAAATCTCCAAATCAGCTCTCCTAGTTTATTCTACTATAACTTTTGCCGTCGCAATTCACTTCATTAATCCACTACAAAATCTGCCTTCTATATCCTTTGAAGGAAGAAGAAACTTTTTTCAGTTGTGGTAAAATGCAAATAACCATTTCCATCATAAATTTTTTTTTTTTTTCTTTTTTTTT